>JAXQQM020092229.1:0-40479 GCA_034641835.2 Pinus albicaulis | reverse complement strand
AGAAGAAAAATTCTATTGCATTATCTACAGCAGAAACAGAATATGTGGCTGCCGCATCTTGTTGCACTCAACTCCTTTGGATGATACAAACCTTACAAGATTTTCAAATCAAATGTGCTTCTCCTATCTCCATTATGTGTGATAATACAAGTGCCATCAGTATCTCAAAGAATCCTGTTATGCATTCGAAGACCAAGCACATTCCCATCAAGTATCACTTCTTACGTGAACAAGTGCTTGAGAAAAAGGTGAAGTTGGAGTATGTTCCCTCCAAAGAACAAGTTGCTAATATCTTTACCAAACCTCTGCCCAGGGAAGCGTTCGAGTATCTAAGACAGAAGCTGGGAGTGTTCTCTGCCAGTCAAAAGAACAAATCTGCATAAATTCAGAAGATTAAATAGGATACGCGGTTTTTCTGATGTACAGTCGCGTATATACGCGAGTATATGAACATAAAGTCGCGTATGAACAGTTGCTGACTAATTTTTGGTTGGTGTCAGCATTCTGCAGTACTGATTGGTTTTTCTGGTTATGTTTCTGCCTGACAAAGCATCTGATATGAAGAAGACAGGTACAGGAAGGACAAGTTCAGGGGGAGATGAAGGAATGTGAAAATTTCTATGCTTCACTTTCCATACGCGGGTTCGGTGAACAAAAGTCGCGTATACATGCAAGTTCCAGCAGACACAGTCGCGTATGCATTAATGATAAGAGAATTTATATGATAACTGAAGATCTAGGGGAGCATCAGTCTGATTTCGAACAAATCATGTAGAGTTTGTTGCTGATGACTTGCTGTTGAAGGTGTTTCAGGTTGCACAAGTTAAGGAGGAGCCTTGGCCATTTGGAGAGAATGCATTGGATGCACATTTTCAGGGGGAGAGTGACATTGCTGAGTATAATGCATTGTTGGCATTATGATGGTTCTGAAATATGATCTCTTTCTTGAGGTCTTTTTGATCTTGATTATGAAAAGTCATATTTGTATTTTGATGAAAAGGTCATGTTGGGACCCATGATGTAAATTTGTAATTTTCAGTCATGTAAGGACTTGTCAATTTTTGTAAACCCACTTGGTTGGGTAGCTGAGTCAAAGTTGTAAACCCACTTGGTTGGGCACTTGAGTCTCATGTGTAAATCCACTTGGTTGGATATTTGATGTAAGTATGAGTCTTTGGTGATAGGAAATTCATAGAGTCATGTACTTCATTGGAAAATATGTTTGAAGATTCAGCATGAACTCAAGGGGAGCTTGGTCACTTCAGTATATATCAGATCTGCAGAACGCTTCTTCCACATGAGGAGAAAAGGGGGAGAGTATGTTGGTTTTGATCCACCCTTTGCCCTTGATGTCAAAGGGGGAGAGTGACATGGTGTTTGAATGAAGAGAAAGAATGGTGTCAAAAATGGAGAGAGTGACATGGTGTCATTGTATTTTTAATGTACCTATCTGCTGTGGTAACCAAACACCATCGTGGTTGCCATCAAGTCCAAAGGGGGAGATTGTTGGCAATATGATGCAGAGTGTTGTCCTTGATGGAAACCCACTGAATGAAGATGAAGACTTGAGACAGTTGACATGTGTTGTCCTTGATGGCAAACCACCTGATGAAGTTTGTCTGGTAAATGATGTAAATCTGATATGAAATGATGTTTGTTAGCTATATGATGCTAAGTGTTGTCCTTGAATGGAAACCCTCTTGATGAAGATGATGACAAAGTTGTGCTTGATAAAATATGTTTTGATAAACTAAATCTGATGTATCTACAGTGACTACAGAAGTCAATGGAGAAAGGAATTCAGCTTGTGCTAAATCTATGGTGAAAAGAGTTTGTCTCAAGGCATACGCGGATCTGTCTAGGGGAAGTTGCGTATGCATGCGGGAAACAACGTTCCAAGTCACGTATGGGCAAAAACGCTCATAAAGTGCAAAACCAAGGGTAACCACCATGGTATTGACCCATTGTATTGGGTAATGATTTGTCTAAATGACCCCGTCCAGGAATACCATTAGAAGTAATGTAGTTTTGGGCTCATGGTATTGTTTTGGCTCATGGTATTGAAAAAGGGGCTCATGGTATTGAAAAAGGGTAAACCTATATAAAGAGAAGAAATTCATTGTGCAAATCATGAGAGTGGGTGCAAGATGTCTGAGCTTGAATGAATACTTCTCTCTGAAGTAGATCTGAATGGAAAGGGTTACAATTGAATGATAGATCTGAATGCATGATGCACCAATGATGAAGAAGGGGATCTAGATCTGAAATGTACTTGTATTTTCTAGATCTGCTTATGGAATGATTAGATCTGTGATGAGGCGAACATCTGTCTGAGGTAAAGGGTAAAATCTGAAGTGATGTATCTGTTGTGAAGAATTGCAATGACATAAAAGTCTGAAGAACCATACGCTAGTTCGCCGAAGAGGAAGCGCGTATATACGCGGCTTCACTGAAGAGAAAGCGCGTATGCGCAATGAAATTTAATCTGTAATATGTACAGAAGTATACGCTGGTTTATGTGAACGGAAGTGCGTATATACGCGACATCAGTGAAAGGAAAGCGCGTATGCAAACTAGGGTTTGCTGAAGTCTGTGGTAAGAAATGTCTGATCTGTTCTGCTGGTTTACTGATATCTGTCAGTGAGTTATATGTATCTGTTTCATGGTTGACTGTGCTTAAAAGTATGGAGTGGGTCCAGTCTGAAAATTTGATGAAATGTGGCCTGCAAGTAGTGTCCTAAAGGAAGCTTTGGATCCAGTGTGAAAATTGATGAAACGTGGTCCATAGAGGTGCTGAGGGTTGTAGCCTTCAGTCAGGGGGTTGTAGCTCCCTTCCAGGTGAGGCTGGTAAACGAGAGCAGGGGGTCGTAGCTCCCTTCCAGGAGAGGCTGGTAAATGAGTCAGGGGGTAGGAGCTCCCTTCCAGGAGAGGCTGGTAAACGAGCGCAGGTGGGTGCCTGCGTGCTGGTCAAGTCTGCGCCAGCACATATGTTGTAAGATGTTTTCTCTATAATAAAATATTGAAGGCTGAGCAACTGCAGCGGTGGTTTTCTCCCGACTTGGGTTTCCACCTAAAAATCCTGGTGTTCATGTGTGATGCTTTGTGTGATGATTTATTCTGTTGTTACTTCACAAGTTTACTGTTAACTTAACATTAGATGAATGAATATTGCAAAGAACTAAGTTAATAAATGTCTGCATATTTAGATCTCTACTAATACGCGAGTTGTATGAAGGAAATCCGCGTGTATACGCGAGTTTACTAAAGGAAAGTAGCGTATGGGTTTTAGAGAGTGAAAAAGTAAAAAGTTTTGAATATGCAGTAAATATTGATTCACCCCCCCCTCTCAGTATTTTTCCCAACACCCTTCAATTCCAGGTCTTAAGGCTATTTTTCAAGAATAAGCAACTTCAAATCCAATAGAATCTCTTTGATTTGTCTCTAGAAGACCGTGGCAGGGGCCACAAACTCAAGGTTTTAACAACCAAATGTATACTCAACCCCCACAAATTAATTGGAATTCTTGGCAACAACCTTGGTCTCAACCTCATTCTTGGGTACAAGGAATGAAAAATACCTATGGTAGATACTCTCAATACTAACAATATCCTCCATCCTATCCAAACTATCCTTCCCAAAAAATTCATCAACAAAATCAACAACCCCAACTTCAAAACCAAAATTCACAACTTTCATTACCATTTCCACAAATACTGAATCAACTACCTGCCCAACCATTGCCCAACCCCAATAATAAAAATCCTCAAAATACTGACATAATAGAAGGACAACAATTTCCAACTTACATGATTACTCCACTAGATCTTAATGATGTCCAACTTAGATCTGGTAGAATACTAGAAAGGAAAGAGCCTTCTGTACTTATTCAAGAACAATATAATTTTGAGGAGGATTCTCTACATCCAAATAAACTTTTTAAGGAAGGAACATATTTTGAAAACCAGAATTTTGAAAATGAAAAAAAAAAGAACCAATAAACTCAACTCCTATCATAGAGCAACCATCTGTATCTATTTCTAACCCTCCTTTTCCTGAAATATTACAAGTTGATAGAGGGGTAGAAAAACATATCATGTTTCCAAATTATGATTTTATAGATGAATTGAAAAATGTCTGTATGAAAAATCCTTTGTTAAGCCATTAAAGAGATTCGAATTCTAGCCAAAACAATAAAAGAGTTGAGCATGAAGAAACCAAGAAGAAAAGTGAAATAAATAAAAAGAATTCAACTAGTAGGAAAAATTGCAGACATAATGATGGGAAAAATTTCCATACAAAAATATTTAGATCCAGGAAGTCCAGTTGTAAAAACACATATCAATGGTGTTGAAATTCCAAATACATTGATTGATTCAGGAGTAGCTATAAACATCGTGAGCAAACAAACCATGGAACAACTCAAGCTTCCTAATCTTCTGTATACACCTACATTAATGCAATTAGTAGAAATACCTGTAATCAAGCCATATGGTGTATTAGAAGATATCTCAGCATCCTTAGAGTCTTAGGATTATCCTGTCGATTTCATGATCTTAACTCCCAAGGAAAATCTAGGAGGGCATCCATTAATATTAGGAAGAACTTGGTTAGCTACAACTGATGCTTTCATTAGCTGTAGATCTGGTGACATGTATATATATGATGGTAACTCAACAAATAAATTCACTCTATATCCTCCAACAAAAACCATCACAGAGTTAGAAGATGAAGAATGGATTGATGATGACAATTATATACAACCTCTTGCTACTATTTCAAGCATTAGTGAAGATATTCAAATCTTAAATTCAATAGAAAAATTTGAATCATATTCAAAATATGAACATGATCAATTTCAAGAACAATGCAATATTGAATATTTTTCATCCAGGCAAATGTCTCTATACTCTATGGAAGAATTTGGTAACTCTACAATTGAAATGTTTCCACGAAAATCTTTGAACATAAACAAAAACTTGGAAAGAATACAACAGGAAAAGTTAATCAAAACATTACAACAAAATTCTTCTACATATGCATGGGAATACATTGACATGAAAGGAATTAGTACTAAGACTTGTATATATCACATCTACACTGAGGAAAGTTGTAAACCTATCAGACAACCTCAAATAAGGATGAATCTGAATCTTAGGGAAATTGTGAAAGAAGAATTGCAAAAATTGTTGAATGTAAACTTCATTTACCCAATTTTAGACAATCAATGGGTTTCTCCCTTTGTGATTATACCAAAAAATAATGGTAAGTGGAGGGTATGAACTGACTATTGGGAGTTGAATAAAGCTACCCTAAAAGATCATTTTCCTTTAGCTTTTATAGATCAAGTATTGGATACATTAGCATGTAAGAAGAATTTCTCATTCTTGGATGGTTTTAGTGGTTACAATTAGATTCAAGTAGCACTTGAAGACCAAGATAAAACCACATTCACCTGTCCATGGGTAACTTATGCCTACCGATTACTTGCTTTTGGTTTGAGCAATGCACCTGCAACATTCCAAAGGGAGGTACAATGCATTTTTTCTGATTTAATACATGATTGTGTAGAGGTATATATGGATGATTTTATAGTTTATGCGAATTCATTTGAAGAAGCTTTAGAGAATTTGGAAAAGGTTCTTAAATGATGTAAAGAATCAAATATTTCATTAAGTCATGAAAAATTATTTATGTTTTTTACTGAAGGGATTGTTTTAGGATATCACATTTTAGGAGATGGAATTAAAGTTGACACATCTAAAGTTGAAGTCATCCCCAAATTATCAATTCAAGTTGTCAAAAAGATGTTAGAAGTTTTCTAGGATTCATAGGCTATTATAGAATATTTATAGAAAATTTCACTAAAATAGCATCCCCACTCTTCAAGTTACTTACCAAAGATTGTGAATTTAGTTGGAATCCTGATTGCCAATTGGCATTTGAAACTATAAAAGAAAAAAATTCTGAAGCACCCATATTAAGAGGTCCAAATTGGAAACTAGATTTTCACATTTCAATAGATGCTTCAGATATAACTCTGGGAGCTGTATTAGGAAAAAAATATTTTATCCCCTATGCCATCTATTACACAAGCAAGAATTTGACTCCTACTGAGTTAAATTACACTGTAACTGAAAAATAATTCTTAGTTGTTGTTCATGCTATCAATAAATTTAGACATTATTTCACCGGCTATGAAACTTTTATTCATACAGATCACTCTACAATTAGATACTTAATGAATAAATCTATTACTAATGGCAGAGCCACAAGATGACTATTACTCCTACAAGAATTCAATGTCACCATTCTAGACCAACCTCGAAAAAAAACACAGCTGTTGATTTCTTGTCTAGAATTCAAAATGTCAAAAATGATACTCTAGTTGAGGATAAGTTTCTTGATGAATATAATTTTGTAATAACTACTAAAACTCCTTGGTTTTCAGATATTGATAATTACTTGGTTACTGGAAATTTACCTTCACACTTTTTTCCTAGAAAGAAAAGAAGAATTTTTCAAATAAGTGCACTTTACTCATGGATTAATGATGAATTGTATAAAACAAGTCCATATCTCATTATCAGAAGGTGTGTTCGAGAAGATGAAATGCCTAAGATTATTAAAGCATGTCATGATGAACCCTGTGGTTGACATTTTTCTGATAAGAGGACAACCTATAAAATCCTTCATTTAGGATATTATTGGCCATCCATTTTTAAATATACCAAAGAATATGTCAAAAGGTGTGACAATTGTAAACTAATGGGAAAACCTATTCCTTTAGATGAAATGACATTACAACCTTAGGTACTCATCAAACCATTTGAAAAATGGGCTTTGGATTTTGTTGGACCAATCAATCCACCATCTAATCAAAAGAAATATATTCTAGCATGTACTGATTATGTCATTAAAAGGGTAGAAGCTAAAGAACTTCCTTTAGCTAATGAACATTCTGTAGTTAAATTTATTTTTGAGAATATCTTCACTCATTTTTGTGTTCTAAAATAAATTGTGACAGATTAGGGATCCCATTTTACATCCAAATTTGTGGAAAAACTTGTAGAAAACTACAAGATAAAGCACATAAAATCCACTCCTTATCATCCACAAGAAAATGGTAAAGTAGAATCTACCAATAAAGTGATTGAAGGAATTCTCACTAAGACTGTACATCTACACATAAGAGATTGGACAAAAAGTCTTCCTGAGGCCTTATGGGCCTACAGAACCACATGGAGGAATACAACATGACATACTCCCTATGAAATTTTTTATGGAAAGCAAGTCTCGTTTCCTATAGAATTTCAAATCCAAACTTTCAAGATGGAAGTGCAATTGGGGCTTGATTTATAAAAATCTTAGAGACATATATTAGAGTAACTTAATGAGCTCGATGAAATCAGAAAAGACACAGTTCAAAGAACTAGTATAGTCCAACAACAAAAGTCCAAATGGCATGATAAATATATGAAGAAAAAAAGTTTCAAGCAGGGGATTGGGCACTTTTGTTCGATTCAAAGTTCAAAGAATTTCAAAGAAAGTTTCAAACTCATTTTCTTGGGCCTTATGAGATTGAAAAAGTCTTTGACAATGGAGCAGTTAGGATAAGGGAAATTGATGAAGAAAAGGTACCTTTTCTTGTGAAGGGACATCAATTAAAAGTACATCATAAGAAAATTTCAAAGGAAGAGTTCATCAATATTTTCCAAGATAATACTGATATGAAGTTAGTGAAGAAGAATCCTTCTTCTTCCCAAACATAGTTTTTATATTTTCTATATATATATATTATTCAAAAAAAAATTGTATAAGTATGAAAACCAATCAATGATTGGATCCTTATACATAAAATATAGGATGAAAATCAGAAGTTCTGACTTCTTATATTTTCCATTCCATTTCTAAAAATCCCAAAAATCTTTGTTCCCTCTCTTTTCTAAAAATAAATAAAAATTAGTACAGAATTGCATTCCATTCTGCAGCTACATTCCATTCTGTAGCTAACATTACATTCGACAGTTGATTTCACATTCAGCAGCTCTGTCACATTTGTACAGCCTACTGAAGAAAGAATAATGAACACCTGAAATTGAAGGACTACATTTGAAGACCACCATGCTAAAAGATACATGAAGAATCAACACAAAGGAAATGAAAACAAAAGGTTAGTTCTAAAGGTAAGTTGCATAAGTTTATTTAAATAACAAGGTAAAAAAAAATAGCATGTATAATGTAGATGATCATATGGTACCTCAACATGTCATCATTTCGTTTGATTGGAACTCCTATTATGACATAGATCGGCCACATCATCCACATTATGTTTCATAACGGTCCACAATGGACTCCCCCATTTATTATTAATGGTCATGACCTACTCTGTAACCTATCCATCTACAAACCCCATCAAATATCCATCTCACTCATTCCTACAAACCCTCGACGTCCTTCATCAGATCCGTAATCTAATTCACTTCATAATGGATAAGGATAATTATGAAGGCTATAATCTTCATAATAGAAGACATGGGTTTGATAGTTAGGACTAAAATGGTGGGAGCTAAATATATGGAGGGATATCTTTAGATCAAGGAGATGTTGTAGAAGGCTAATTGGCTCAAGTTTATAGAAATATTTGATGGTTTCCACAAAGATATCAATAAATCTTTTGCGAGGTATTTTGATGGAACGAAATTTGAAATAGGAGACATCAAGTTCTCAGTAGCTGAGGAATTCATATCTGAAGCCACAAAGCTACAAAGAGTTAGCGAAAGGTGGTTCCAAAAATAATAATTTCACAGTGAATCATGGAAAGTTATCCTCAAAAATCCAGGTATGGATACTTCTATTTTCAGAAAGGGTATTCCTAGCTCAGCACTCAAGAACAAATGGAGGAACATGCTTTTAATTCTATAGAATTTTATCACTTGTGAAGGCATATTTGGCTGCATGTATGTGTATCATATTCGATTTTTGATGGTTTTTTTAGAGGATGGTGGAATAAATCTTCCTTTCTTTTTACTGAATAGCTTAAAAATAATGTCTACAAATGTGCAGAAGAGAATTCAGTTTATAGATAACACTACGCACCATCATGGGTTGGTAAAAATACTTCTTGAATTTCATTTTAAAAGTATAGGAGATTCTTGGGAGAAATTTCTTATCAGAAACCATTTCCTAGATGAACCAGAGTAGTCTAAATAAGACAATACTAGAAAAGTAGAAGAAAGAATATTAACACAAACATTGAAGATAGACCTACATATCCACTTTAGTAAAATGATGAGGAACTCACCTTTGTAGAAATGATGGAGAACAAGAAGCAGGGTGAAGTTAAGACATGAGGTAAAACATAAAATAGGAGCAAGGTTACAAGTGACGAAAAGGTAAATCCATAACCACCTCAATCCACAAGAACCTCTAATTGATACCCTTAAACAAGAAATCTATGAGATAGAGATATTTAATAGGCATATTAAACATGAGAATGAAGCTTTAAAGAAACATAACTGATTGGATAAAGTTATTAGTGATAATACCATCCTATGCTTGGGACTTGGGTACAAAAGAAAAAGAAGTTAAAAAGAAATAAAAAATCACTAAACAAGGCAGTCATCAATCTCAAATAAAAACTCCTTATGAGGAAGCCCATGATGGCACTCATTTCAAAGAAAATCAAGAGGAGAAAACTGGATGTATTAGAAGAAGTGTCTGAACAAATGCAATAGGAGAGGGAAGTTCACATTTTTGGTAAATTGCATGAGGACATGCAATGATTTCTTAGTGGGGGTATGTTGAACCATTATGGTAATTTTGAGGTCTAAAATTTTCAACTTATCTCCCAAATTTTTTACTGAAATTTTGAGAGGGAGTACTCGTTGGATGCAAAATTTAATACCTCATCCAAGGAGTACCCATGTTGCATACTTTTGATGGGCCATGCTACACGATAAATTATAAATACATGAAAAAACATGATTGCAATCACATTTCTCATGTATTTCTTATTTTTCGTATAACAGGATCCATCAAAAGTATACAACATGGGTACTCCTTGGATGAGGAATTAAATTTTTCATCCAATGAGTACTCCCACTCGAAATTTGAGTAAAAAATTTGGGAGATAAGTTGAAATATGAGTTGAAATAATAGTTTTTATTTTTTTTCCCTCTAAAATATGATGATGTAATAAAATCTTATTTTATTATTTCTACTATTATTTTATAATTTCCTTAGGAGGCCCATTTTAGACCTCAAAATTACCCTAATGCCTTAGAATTTTCCTTTCTATGACATCCTTTCTCATCACTTTTTCCTTACCTTTTCATAAGTCCATACACTCCAATCAATGATAAATTTCATGTTTTATCTCAAGGAATGCATTTCAATGATTTCTATGTCATATTCTGATGTTCTTGTTATTTGAATGTATTTTTGTAACTCGGCTATAGAACACAACCTATTCTATAGCTGATTGTTGTTTCCGCAACTACTATTATGGTTTTATAGGTTTTGAGGAGAAAATAAAAGAATGAGCCACATGGGCATCTCTAGAATGATTCACACATGGATTTTTCCATATCCACTTCATCGAAATCGACAAAATTGGGTGCCTGTGATCATGGTCAAAGTCCGGTCAAAGGACATAAGCTGAGAGCAAAGAACTCTTGATTTTCTCTGATGTAGCAAATCAAGAATTAACCAATTAGAATTTAATTCTATGTTTTGGTTAGAATCACCATCTGTAGGCATAATTAGCTCCTCAAAGTTACATTTTATTTTATTTAAATACCAGTTATGCAAAGACCGAAGACAATCTTAATTTTCTGAAATGCTGTGTATTGCTTTAAACCCTGTTCTTTTCATAATACAAGGATCCTGTTCATGGTTCTAGTTTCTGCTTAATGTATACATAATCAGCTAGGATATCAACCTATTCTGTCGTAGAGGGCCCCTACACAGGAGGAGGTTTTTCATTAGTTACTTTAGTTTATTATTTTCTCTATTTTGTCAATTTACACATTAGATTAATATTGTGTTGCAACTTTTAGATCAATATCATAGAGTTAAGTTATGAATGTTTTCTTAGCATCCATGATAGAATGACTATTTAATATTTTCTTTCCAAAAACATATAAAGAAGGTGGATTTATCTATTTTCCAATTGGATTATGTTTGAGGCAATATAGCTCAGAGTTGTTTAGTTTCCTTTCATGTTCTTTCATTTCTTTCCCAGATAAGATCCTAAGTTAATTGTATAATTGGATGCTCCTAAATATCATGCCATGAAGGTTACTTGTCATACTTCCAGATTGGGTGCTCGAGTGTTTAACCTATGAAATCATTGAGTTTTCCTTTACATGCTTTTAAAACTATTTTCCTAGATTAAGATCCTCAGTTAATTGTATAATTGGATGCTCCTAAAGATCAGGCCAAGAAGGTGACTTGTCATACTTCCAAATTGGGTGCTCGAGTGTTTAACCTATTGTTGAAGCCTAGAAAATATCTACTCCAAACATTGGGGAAAACCATCTGGTTGGGACCTTAGGACAACTCCTTATCCGTTTGGTATGGTGGCTCCGACTGGATTGAAAGGACCAGTTTCCTTATAACTAATGAGTTGATGATGGATTGATTTGGATGAATGAAAATGGGAATAAATGACTGAAATGAAACTATCTAATTTAGTTTAAGTAATGATAAGGAAATTCTAAGACTAACCCGGGTATCATATGTGAATACAACTTAAAATTATTCCAATTTAACAATAACCATAAAAATGTATTAAAGTTTAATTGAAATGTGTAGCGAAAAATAAAGATAACTCTATTTAAGAATTTAAACAGAGTTATATTAGCATATTGTATTCATCATTGTATATCAGTTTACATACATTTATGAAAGGTGAATATTTCTAATATAATAAAAAATGATATATAAAGAAATATTGTGAAAACGAAATATATATAAATGATAGAAAATTTAAAAGAGAATATCATATAACAAAAGAAATTAACAGTGAATAGATAAAAATACATTATCCATCTTGAAAGTTTCAAATGAAATCTGATACTCTGATCTAGTAATTCCAATGCAAAATCAAATCCAAGGTACAGAAATGCAACTCTTTAAAAATAATTCCGCACAAAAATCAACAAATGTGATCCTTTATAAAATATAAGAGTCAATGGAGTACATAAATGTAATCTCCAAGTCCAAAAATATTACAACTCCGGACCCTTTCTCCAATGCATGAGAGGGGTTTAAATATGACATTACATGAAAACATAATCCTACTACTACTGCTACAATCTATTAACTTTAAAAAACAGAAATGCTATCTTTTGTGGAACTGATTCATTGCTTTTGCTTCTCGTTCAATGTAGCCAGGTGGAAAATTTTCAGCATTTCTTGGACCTCCGATGGATGACTCATCTTGGAATGTAACTGTCCAGCATATGCGGCATCGGAGAATTCTGGAATCAAACAATCAATAGCATTTGATAGGAATTTAATAGCTAATTGTTGATTGTGTGGCTTAATTAGATAATTCCACATATTCTCCCAATATATTGTTTGAAGCTTGTTGATCTGTTGACTTTTATTCATTATTTCTTCTTTCCATCTGCAATCGGTTTCTTTAAATTTAGGTAAACTTCCTGGAACACAATCTAAAATGAGATTAATTGCATACAAGCTGTCATTGATAAATTGTGTTATATTACCCATCATGCTTCTAGCTCTTGATATAGCTCTCTCGGCTTTCATTAACTGTTGTTCCCACTCTGTAAATAGGATCTCTTTATGTCTTTCTTCTATCCTAGGAAGATTAGCCTTCCTTCCTTTTTCTGTATCTTGCCAAGTAAGAAATTCAGAAAACCTTTCATCGGCGTCATCAATTTCTTGCCTGAGAGTAATTATGTCCTAGATCAAGGATGATGTGATATCACAAAATGGTTCTGCTTGTGTTAATTTTGTACAAAATTCATTTAACTGCTGAGACAACAGTTTATTGACTTCAAGAGCCTCTGATTTGAATTCATTTAATTTAGGGAAATCCTTGAACTTATCTAAAGCTTCTTGAATTTTTTTTTCTTGCACAATCTTCGTATTCCTCTCATTTTGCAACAAATTTTGTAGCTTTGAAATTTCTTGATTCAACTGTCGCTGTTTGCTTAAAGCCTGTTCATTAACTTTCTTCTTTTCTGTGGAAATCTACTCTTCTACCTCTTTAGATTTGAGCTCTTGATCTTGTAATTTTTGTTCCAATTGAGCAATCTTCTGCTGATTTTCATTAGCTTGTTCTTCAAGCAAAGCTATATGTAGATCTTTTTGGGTCATTAACTGAGAAACCTCCGTAGCTTTATCTATCGTTGCAGGACTGTATGCTCCTGCATATTGGGACAACTTAGTGAGATCCTCAGATGGATTCACTTCAGCATTCTTATAAACAATATTCATGAACTCCTCCTGTGAAGCAAAAAATGTGTCTTGATCGATTTTTCTTCTCTTTCTTTGTTTTTTCACAACAAATTTATGTTTAGGACTGTAGAATATATCCAGGGGAGGAATTTCCTCAATCTTCAATATAATTTTCCCTGTAGGATGTTCAGGAATGATTTCAACATCCTGATCTTTTGGCTCTTTCTCTTTGGGATCATCCTGCAGTCCTAATTGATGAGCAAATTGATTATATTGTTTCAAAAATTGTGAGGAAACATTAGGATCAACAAAGTCTAGTATTTTCTCAGTAGTTTTGTTTCCTCCAAGTTGTGTATCTAATTTCTCTGTATTTGTTTCTTTTTCATTAGTTTTGCTGTGTGATCCTTCTTTTTGACTATGCACATTAGTATCAGTACTTGTGCATTTTTTCTCTGTTTGAGTTGTGGACTGCTGATCAGTATTTACATCGGGTTTGCCATCATTATTCTCTTTCTGAACATTAGGTTTGCCATCAATGCTCACCTTTTCAGTATGTACAACATGATCATTTCCTATTACTTCCTTTTGTATCTGTACAATGGGCTGGCCAGTAGCTGATTGTGTAGTGACCTTACTGGTAGATGTTTCTCCTGTTGTTTTGCCAGATGTATCCTCTGTTTCTGACTCTTGCATAGGAACTCTTAATTGGTCTAGAGGAACTTTCAACAATCTTTGTCTTCTGAATAACATAAATTTATTTATCTCTTCTTTCTGGAATTTGGACTTGGCCAAGTTATAAACTTGAGAAAAGTTCTCTAATGAAACAAACAAATCATCAAATTCATCCGGTTCATGCTCGAATCGAGCAATCGAAACTGAAGAAGTAACATTAAAAGATATCTTTTGTGGTTCATACTGTCTCCCCAGGATTGTTGTGAATTTTAAGTCCTTTATTTTGACGACTTCCTTTTCTGCATGTTTGAAGTCATTCAAAGTAAAATGTCCACAATTGAATGGAAAAGAAGGCCACATTCTTTTCTTATTGTTGCTCAAATATCTGTACATTCCTTCAACTGTTAATTGATAAGATATTTCCTGGACTAGAAGTTTATCTGGAACAAAAAGAGGGAGAACATGGGGTTCCACAATACTTCCTAAAATCCTGACATATGTGAATTTTTCTTCTCCAAACCAATCTCCTGTTGAGGATAAGTCAGTTTTAGCTATGTCGGAGAATATAGGAGGGAAGCGATTGAAAATGGTTTGAAATACTGGGATAAGGAAACCATGACATATTCTATAAACATGATATTTGAAATAAACTTTCCAAAGGAGTTTATGATATATATGAATCGGAGTACGATCTTTAGAAGTCCATTTCCATCCTAACAAGGGAAACTCAGAATTGAAACACAGGGCATCTAGAATATAAGCACAGAAGAAAAAGGGAGTGGCATTTCCAGCATTTTTATCTTGTCTATATTCGAGTATCCTATTAGCTATCCTATTAGAAATAATGACAGCCCAATCCATAATTTCGGAATTGACAACAGCAAGGATTAAAGGAACCATTTGTATAGAAAACCTAGCAGAATTTTCATTACCAAATAATCTACACATCATGGCAGCGGCAAAGCAGTATGGGGGTAAAAGAGAATCTAATGAATATATACCGGATGATTCATTTTTGTGCTTTTCAAGATTTTTCCTCCATTCTTTGATAGGTTCAGATTGAAGCTTGTTACTGTCAGCAAACTCTTTGACAAATTCTTTGGTATAGATCTTCTGTGGATCCGGGAGATGATACATTGCTTTAATTTCTTCTGCTTTAAATGATCCAAAAGATGCTCCAGAAGCCAAAATAAACATTCTATTCTTTATTTCTACATTATCGATGACCCACCGAATCACATCATAATAAGGAATGACGTTTGCTCTGGCTACAATTCGATATAGGAATGGGTTTGCAAGTGTTCTATTAGTAATCTCAGAGTAAGAATCTGAGTCATCTTCATCAGGAACTGAAACCTTTGATATTGTGACTTTAGGGTTTCACTTTCAATCAGATCATAAACTCCTTCCCATGTCATTTTTCGAATCCCTTGACATGATGTATTCGTAACTAGCTTCAGCTTTGCTGGCTTTTCCTTTGAGACTATAGGAATTTCAACAAACTTAGTGGCAACAACAGCCTTCGTTCTTCTTGTTCTCTTCGAAATTTTAGTATCTGGTATTGTTTCCCTCGGTCTGTGAATGAAAGGGTTTAGTGTTCTTTGATTCTGCAAGGCAATAAGCTATCAGTCGTGATAAAAAAGCAAGTGAAAAGAACAATTATAAAAATTATGAACTCATGATTCATTATTTATTGATTCCGTATAACACTTAAATGTTTTCCTTGGGTCACACTCACGTAAAAAAAGAATCATAAACCAATATTTGTTTTGATTTGCTATTCAATGTTGAACGTACTATTGGAGATTTGGCGCTTGTGAAATAATATAAATTTACCTATTTTTGAATTCTTCCGATGTGACAAGTGTATAGTGTATTGAATATCAATTTCATCGGAAGTATTCAAATGGTACATAGATATCACAATAAAGATTTCTCTGATTTCCGATTGCGATTACAAACTTCTCCGATTTCCTATTGTGATGGCGGTATATCGCATCGGGGAGTTTCAATCGAAAATAATTATCAAGGACCATCTCTGATTTCCGATTGCGATATGGTGGGGTCCATCACATAGGGATTTTTAATTTAAAACGTTTACTTTTCCTTTGTAATGAGTTCTTATAATAAAGTGCATCGCATTGGGAATTTCTCAATTTGACTACAAAGAATTTAAAAAGTGCTCCGATTATGCGATTGTGATTGATCGTATCACGTTGAAAAATATGTAAACAAAATGTGTAACTTTAAATCCTTTGCAATTGGCGATTTGCGATTGAACTAATCGCATCGGATTTTTGAGCATGTATGTAAAACTTTTCTTTAAATATTTCTCCGATTTCCGATTACGATTACTGTTCATGGGACTTTTTATAATTGACTTGTTTTATATGATAAAGTCTTTTATATTTGATCGGATCAGAAGTTTTGAATGTTGTATTTTGTTTGTACACACTTGGTCATAAAGATATGCACTAAGTCTTTCAAACAATGAATTTTATTTCTAAGTCTTTTATTTCTATATGAAAAAAGAAAAAAGGGACCCTATTTCTAAATGAATTTTATTTTTAAAAATTTGAAAAAGGGAGGGTTGTTGTACAGTACAACAATTGGCGATTCACTGGAAGAAATAGTTATCTCTGAAAAAATAAAATGAACACTATATTTCTAGTAAGTAAATTTTTTTAAAGATAATGAAAAATATCTTAGGATAATTCAAATAAAATCTAACTATGAAAAATAATAAGAATTACTTATAATTTATCTCTAATTTCTTAAGAATAAAAACATTTTTGAGTTATCTCAAGCTTTGATTGGTTGTTAATAATGAAGTAAATGGATTTTACCAAGTTTGGTTTTTTCATAATATACTCTATTGTCATAGGCATTGCCTCTGCTGCCTGCAAATGTTCATAGTCTCGACAGGGTTACCTTTTAACCATTAACTATTCATTATCCCATCCAACTAAGATTATGAATTTTTAAAAGATAAATTCATAAGAAATATTATCTCATGTTTTTGTCTTTCACTTATTTTTATTTTTTTTAGTTTTAAAAGCCATTGTTCTGGCTTGGTAGCTGTTGTATGGATTAATCCGTCTTGCAGACAAGACCGATCTCCCTAGTACTAAAAGTATCTAGCAACAAACAGCCAAATAGACTAATCTTTCTCTAAACATATATGATCTATGAAAAGCTCTATATAGGTGTAAAAGACTTACCGTTTATCCAATGCTTGTTTGAAGTCGTGATTGTCCCTCCCACACTTGAAGGAGTTTTCCTCGTGAACCTGCAGTCACAAACAAGCAAAGTATTACATAGCACCTGTATAAAAATCATCATAAACCATGCTTATCATAGTGATCAAGGAATCTATGAAATAAACCATCGATTGAAATCTTATTGAGAAAAATGAGTAGATTTGTATTAATTTCAAAAGAATAAAATCCTTACAACTTGAGCCTTGATGTTGCACAGGACTTTCCGGGGTACGAAGCAGGAGTCTCCTTTACTTTGATAAGCTCTGCACTCCTCCAACCAAGACAAATAGAGGTATGTAATCTCTCCTCACAAAAGTCTTAGTTAACTGAGTCTAAATCTCAACAGCACTTAACTTCAAATATTCTCAAAGCTTGAACTCCCCTTGATGCTACCCAATACCTCTTTTTATAGTGGAAAAGAGGAGGTTTTCTGTTCCAAGTATGAAGGGATAGAATCCTCCTTCAAAGGGATAAGCTCCTCACATCAAGGGGTTAGCTCCATAAGGTAAGGGATTCATGCACCTCACAAGAGTGGTTCTGCCACCACAAGATCCATTCTAGAAGCTTCCAGAATTTACTTTAATTGAGATTTTTGGGATTTAATTATGCCTTTTTAATCTTACAGGGGTCCGCACCTATACCAAAGATAAAGTGCGTTCAGGAATGCAGGAAAGCTGAACATTGGGTGCGGGACTGTAGGCAAGATAGCCAGAAAGTGCGACACCAAAGTTTAGGAGACTTTTTAGGAATTTTTTCTGATTTTCAAGGCTTGACATGAGGAACTGATATGTTAGACTTGCAAAAGGGAGAAGTATGAGTAATAATGAGCTCATACACATGGCAGAATGTCAGGATGACAATTTTCAGTGTAACAGATTGCCCCCTAAAGTGTAAATTCTAGAATAGATGATGCTGAAGTCTGTCATATATGAAGAGTGCAGTACTTTATCATTTCAAGGATCTTCTTGTGGTCACCCCAGTCAGTACCTGTAAAAACATTCAATGCAAAATATATATGTATACATATCATCACTGAGGTAGGAATTCCCATACTCAGATTAAACTAACTAAAAACTAATTCAACTGTTCTGATACAGGAATGGTTTTGAGTACATGATAGTATAGACATGTGTGAACACAGTATGCACGCAGCCATATGTTTATAAATAGTCCACTGTATAAATGATAACAAAATTCCTCGTAGCCTGGATGGTAGAAACTAGATCTAGGGTCTTGATTTCTGCATCTCGAACTAGTATGATTCTATCCATGCGAATGAATGTGTCAAAGTCGAACATGGTAGAAACCACTTGATTACTAGTCAACGATGTAAACTATTAACAAGTGTGAGAGTAGCCACCAGTAATGTCAATGGCTCTCAAAGTACCCAGTACAATCCATGAAATGTGAATGAATGAGCTGAAGTCGAACATCTCACGGAATCATTCGATCGAAGGTCGATGATAGCAACTTAAGTAGTCAAAAAGCGAGAAAACTTGCAAATTTAGCAGGCATGTGATTCAAAAAGCTGGCATGACTCTCTAAATCCATTCCAGATAATGAGTTAATAGTGCGATAAAAACGTCTTTCGTGAGGCAGCCCACAACACGAAATCATAGATCAAGTTTGAAAATATATTGGCAAGTACGACTCAGGGGATGAGTTAAAATGGATAGTGAGATATTTTGCGAGAGTTTTGAATGGTTTGTTTTGAACTATCCTCTTGAACACATATGTTAACTGAGATGGCTTGTGACAATGACCCCAGCTAATACCAAACCGGATAAAAACTTTCAATGAGGTTTAAGCTGACAAGGATTGCCCAACCCATGTACAAGTGTCGTGTCCAAGAATGGTTGAATGAATTTGAAGAATCAAAAATGTACTCAGCACCCATCTTCCTCTGCTACTACCATTTCTGGCAAGTACCCCTTTATTTTTGACAAGCTTGAGGATAACATTTTCTTGTTTATAAGCTTATCCCTCGGATGAGTCCAACTTAGTTTAATATTCGAACCCTAAGGAGGAGTGGTTCATTCCACATTTGAAATTGAACAGGTCCTTTACTATTAAATTTTAACGAGTCCAGTATAGGAGAAACTCGGTGTTTTTCAATTTTAGGGAGTCAGAAGAAAAAACTTAAGAAAACTCCATGGGTGTAATTTTTTGTAAATTTAGTCTCTCAGGCCCGAAAAAGGATAAAATAATGTGAGAGAGAACTCTATTGACCGTAATTAGTCAACATATACCTTTTTCGTAAATAGTTCATTTCAGTCTGTAAAAGGGGTAAACTTATACTGAAGGGACGATTATTCTTTTACTTTAACGAGTTCGAATAATCAAGTACTCGGCGATATTTTCATGTTTAGAGAGTCTGAAAAGGGCTTAAAAGAGGACTCCAATGTTTCACTTTTTTGTGAATTTTTGAAAGAGTCCGAAAAAGTGATAAAAGTATGCTCTGTGTTGAAAAATGATCAACTCTCCTGAAAAATCCAATTTCTGCACAAAAATTTGAAACATTACACATACCTGTTTAATATGAGTAAAAATGCTTCAAAAATACCCTTTTTAAAGTGAAAAATAAATAAATTAAAAATTCATCTATTCGAAAAAACTTATAAAAAGGACTTTTTCAACTTCATTTTTACTGTTCAAGTTCAGAGTGAAAAGTAAAAGCTTTTGGGTAAAAAAGTTCCTGTGAAGATTCTGGACAATCCATCCATTGAAATCGAGAACCGTTAGTCCCAGGTAATCCACGACCTCTTAATCTTGCATTTCATCCATTTACAATTCGTTTTTAGGCTTTAAATTTTATTTTTAAGGGAAAAATATGGTTCGAAAAGCACCCGCGGGGGTCCGCAGGTGACACACATGGTACCTGCAGACCCCAACTTTTTTCTACAACGAAAAAAGTCATGGGTCCACACTTTCCTTACAGAGCGCATGCATTCCTATGCACTGTTTACAAAGGTAAAGTGTGGTCCCCGTGCATTTAAACTTAAAACTCAAATTTCTCTTTTGCGGCCCAAAATTTTTCAAATTAGATTGTTCTAATCTATTTTTTTTGTATTGTAGGATTAAAAAGATGTTGATTTGGAGAGAAAGTGAACACGAGGACGTGGATGACGTCGCAATGCTCCATATGCCCACAATGCAAGCATTAAGAGCGTGCAGTTTATATAAATTCTGGGCCATCCAAGGCATGAGAGCACAGGTAGAGCTCCTGACATGGCTGGTAAACAAGTGGAACATGCAGGACCAGTGTTTCATTATTGGCGGCCACTAGCTCGAAATCGAGCTGGAGGAAATTTATTTTCTGACTGGTTTGTCCAAGAGGGGCGAACAACTCTCCTTGTTCGGGACTAGGCCAGGTGGCCAGATTGTCGCTAGTCTTCGGCAAGAATTCTGTAATAATGAAGCAAAGGCCAGGGACAAACAGATTGATATAAAAACTATTATCCGTCTCGAGTTGAAAGTTATTGCATTTACTGTTACCAGACTGTGCGGGAGCGCGGCATTGCATGTAGCTACCGGTTCTCAGATGCGTATTGCTGTGGACTGTTTTTGCGGCACCATTTTCAATTGGTGTGACGCTGTGTTGGCTAATATAAAAGGCCAACTAACTAGAGAAAAAAATGGGAAACTGAATAACTTTGGATATGGATCCATCATCGTCTCCTTTGCTCTAGAGAGGGTTCCTATGCTAGCTCCATAGAGTATCCCTATTGATGCCAGTCGACTTAGAGAACCTAGGATGGTTCGTTGGTCCGCACTGATGGCCCGTCATGGTATTGAGGGCGCTGAGATTGTTTGATTTTCTTCTTCATATTTTCATTGGCTGGATCGCCAAATTTTTGTCATAGAGTATTTTCCATACGCCAGGATAGATTTCCGCGATGACCGAGAGATGACTCTCCCAGCAGGGGAACAGTGGGATGACTCAGGTAAAAATCTTTCTTCAACAGTTTCTAAGCTAAATTTTTTTTTTTTTTTAAAATCATCTTGAAAATTAATAACCAAAAGGTTTTTGAATACAGTTGTGGGCCCATGGCGACCAGCCCATCTCCAACCTTATGAAAGAAGACAACCAGTTGCAGCCGCACCAGCTCTAGCAGGCTAATCAGCAGAAATATTGGCTGATTTAGAGCATCATCTAGAGCGTTTGACTCTAGATATTCTGGAGACAGACATAGATGAAATTCCACTCAGATTGCAGAGATACGTGATTGGTGTTCCAGGAACTTTTAGGAGGTTCCTGTGCAGGGTGGCTCGGGCAGTTGTTTCTTATCGTGATCACCATGAGTGATGGGATGATCGTGTTGTAGACTCATATTTTTGACTTTTTGTGTTATCATTTGCCGATCATAAGGTGTTTCCAACCTATGAATCGAGGATGATGTATATTTTTTGAAAACACTTTTATACTATGATATATATCACTATTTGCCGGCTATCTACGTACATTTTATGAATGTTGTTTGTTTTACTGTTTTGATCACTGCAAATGTCGATTTATCATACTAGAAGAAAATGTGTCTGCTAATGTATTTAAATGTCTTGGAATATGTTGATATTCAATGTAGTCAAATTCACGTTCCAACAGACGAACTCTTAAAAATAACTGTAACAACACTGGATTTCTAATGGCATAAACCCTGTTAAGTTGTAATACAACAAGTTCAGAATCCAACCTCACAATCAAACTCTGAATCCCAAATGATATGGACTCAGATAATAACTCAATCACTGCACTATACTTGGCAATGTTATTCGTTGTTTGACCAAGGCTTACCCCATGCATGGAAACTAACTCGTCAGAGGGTGAATAGATAACCCAAGTTCGGAAGAAATGTTCCGTGTACTATGACAAGCACCATTAGCAAAACCAATGTAGGTTTGAAGAGACGTTGACATCTGCAATATCAAGAGTAAATCTCAGATAAGCAGGAATAGTGATAAAACACACTTCTAAACTAGGCACACCTTTCTAATCTAAGACACACCGGCAGTAAAGAAATCTAACCTAAAAAATAAAAGATCTCCACACCAGGTTTAAGCATAATATCGCTTTAGATATAACCCATTTCTGGGCTTATCTAAAGGGATACCATCAAAATCTATCAGCTCATAGGCCCCTTTTGCCAGCTTTCGCTTAACAATGAAAGGACCATGCCACATGGGCACGAATTTCCCAGCTCCTAGCTTATCGTTGGCTTGATCATAAACTAAGACTAGGTCTCCTTCTGAAAAATTTTGAGGTGTAACACTTCTATCATACTGAGCTTTTTCTCTTTTGACATGAGCCTCGTTTGCTATTTCAACATTTCTCCGATTTTCATCCAATTGAGTCAAGTACAAAAAACGTTTCTCCTCTTCAGACGTAGCTGGGAGTAATTCTATGGCTAATTTCAAAGATGGAATTTCGCATTCAATCGGCAACACAGCTTCCAAACCATAAACGAGTTGAAAGGGAGTGAAACTAGTTGATGTTTTGACTAAGGTTCGATATGCCCAAAGTGCTGAAAATAACATGGAATGCCAATTCGTCTTGTGAATACCAATAATTCATCTAATCATGGTGACTAAAACTTTATTTATGGCTTTGACCAGACCATTGGCTTGCGGATAATATGGAGTGGAACTATCATGGCGCAGGCCAAGCTGTTCTGTCAGTTCCGTCATCATGACATTCCGAAAATGGCTTCCATGATCAGTAATAATGGCTTTAGGAACACCGAACCTAGCAATTATGTGATTAAATACGAAAGTTGCAGCAGTCTTGCCGTTAGCCAAAAATGTAGGCATCGCCTCGGCCCACTTATTAAAATAATCTACTGCTAAGATAATATATGCATGCCCCCCGGCCGAGTGAGGGTTACATGTAATAAAACCAATACCCCATTTTGCGAAAGGACCAACAGCAATTATGGGATGAAGAGGAGCGAGTGGCGCGTGCATCTTACGATCAAAAAGTTGACAATTGTGGCATTTTTCGTACTGCATAAATACAATCTTTGAATAACGACAGCCAGAAATAACCAGCGCACAATATCTTTTGGGCTGTGGCATACCCAGACATATGATCGCCACATGCTCCATAATGGCAATCATTTAAAACCTTTTCAGCTTCTTCATGAATAAGACAGCGTCGGAAAACAAAATCTGCTCCACGACGATAAAGTGTATCACCAATAATATTATACTGTTGCGATTGGAAACATATTTTCTGTCGCTGAGATCACGAGATTTCAGGCTGAAAAGATTGGGTTTGGAGATAAACGATAATATCTCCATACCATGGATCAAGAGTACTGATAAGAAATATAGATTCGTCCGCAATGGGCTACTCTGCCACAGTTTCAGTATCAGTAGAGGGGAAATCACACATTAGTTCCACAAATACCAAAGATTTCTTTGCCTTGGATTTCTCAAACTCCAAGTCAAATTCTTGCAGGATGACTATCCATTTGGAATACTTACCCCCTAGAAATTGTTTGGTTAAAATGTACATCATAGGGTTGCAATAAGAAATTACCGTTGTTTTGCGTAACAATATGTAATGTCTAAATTGTTGGACATCTTGAACAACTGCCAAGGCCAATTTCTCCACATGTGTATATTTAATCTCAGTCGGATGCATATTTTGACTAAGATAGTAATCACATGTTCAACGTTAGATTCGTCTTCCTGAACTAAAACCATCCCAATAGTGGAATGAGAAGCAGCGAGGTACAAAATGTAATCCTGGTTGTAGTTGGGAGGATGTAATAACGGTGCATGGGTTAACGCGTGTTTAAGTGCATCGAAAGACCGATCAGCGATCTCATCCCAAAAGAATGGAATGTTCTGTTTTAGCAACTGGGTAAAACCTTTTGTAAGCTCGGCGTAGTTAGGAATAAATCGACGTAAAAAGTTTTCTTTCCCCTGCAAACTTTGGAGTTGGCGTAAAGTCGAAGGAGGAGGTAATTTGACAATAGCTTCGACCTTCGACGGATCGACGTGAATACCTGCTTTCGAGACAACAAATCCCAATAAACGACCCGACTCGACACAAAAAACACATTTGTGTGGATTCAACCGAATTCGATAATGCCGACATCTCATAAAGATAGCACATAAATGTGTAAGATGGTCAACCCTGTGTGATGAATGAGCAGGTAAATCATTGAGATACGGTTGCACAATGTGCTTAATGTCATGAAACGCATAAGACATTGCCCTTTGAAAAGTTGCTCCAGCATTCTTCAAGCCAAAGGGTAGTTTGTAGTAAGCAAATGTCCCCCACAGACAAATAAAAGCTATTTTTGGCTGATCAGAAGGGAGTATGTTTATTTGATTATACCCTGAAATGTCGTCCATAAAGGAAAACATTTCACTGCCAGCACAATCATCGATTATTTGATCGATATAGGTAGTTGGATAATTGTCTTTAGGACGAGCTCGATTAATATCCCTATAATCGATACATACTCGTATCGTTCCTTGTTTTTTAGTCACAGGAACAATATTAGATACCCAATCTGTTAAAGGAATCGGATAAATGAAACTTGCATGAAGTAATTTTTCAACCTCTACTTTGATAGCAACAGCTTTTCTAGGATGCATTTGACGTAGATGTTGACGGACGGGTTTGGCATCTGGGTAAGTCTTTATTTCATGTACGACAATTGACGGATCAATTCCTGGAATTTCTTCATAGGACCAGGCAACCACATCACGGAACTCTTGAAATAGGGCTTTATAAGTTTGAATTTATTCTTCAATACAGGAAGCACCTATATGAATGTTTTCAATTATTCTAGGTTTTATTGAAATGTCAATTGGAATCATTTGAGAAATATTTTCCAAATTTAACTCAGAATCAGGATTTTTCAATGGATTCTGCGGTTCCTTGACATATTCAGCAGTAAATATTGAAGCGAAATCATTTTCAAAATCATTTAGTTTAGGTAAAAACGAAGATCGATGATGTAGATCTTCCCATGGTAAATCGTCAATAGACAAGAACTCACGAATCTGCTCATCAGTATGAACAAGTTCAGGAAATGCCATTGTAGCTGAACTAGATATAGAAAGTGATTCCTCGTGGATCCCATTCAATGGATCAATTTCGGTTGAAGAGGGGTCGGAAAATGACTGTACAGCTTGATATGAAAGTTCAAATCAACTCAAAGGCATGATGCCATCAATTGAATCTAACTCAGATTCGGAAGGTACGATCCAAGGATCATCAAACATAACAGAGTCTGATGAAATCATATGAATAGTTGAAACAGAAGGCGATACGTTAGGAGGAGGAATGGAAAAAGTTCCTAGCAAACCAGAATCTTTAATCAAACCTACTCCAACATCCTTGTATAGGATAGCCGCTTTACCAACATGCTGGATTGTTTCTGTAGAGGCTGGGTCGGAAGAATAATAAGTTAACTGATCTATTGTAACGATCCTTCCTTGATATGGACATTTTATGAGTCGAGAGACTGAAGAAACAACAACAGTCATAGCATAAGACCAACTACGACCCAGAAGAAGGTTGTAATCAAGAGGGGCATCAACCACTTCCACATCTAGATTTACAATTTTACCTTCGACCCCTATGGGTAAATCATGCAAAATACCAGAAGGGTGGAACCCTCGACCATCAAAAGCCTTAAGAATCGTCGGAGATTGGTTCAGTGTAGGATAACCAAGTGATTTCCAACACTGAATCGACATAATACACGTTGAAGCTCCCTCATCATTCACAGTTCGATAGATCGGTCTGTTTTTTACTGTCACCAGAATCTGGAAAGCCATTTGGTGAGGTAGGTGAGGTGTACTATTTTCTAGATCGAAGATTATAAGATTAGAATCTTGAATATCAACAGCTCCTATTGCAGACAAAAGCAATTTATGCTGTGCTGGGCATGATTGCAGCACTTCCAAAGCCGACATCGCTGAAGGAGAAATAGCTAAGTCTTCAACAATGTTGTAATTCTGAGCAACTCTTGCATGTGGATTGAAAGCTGATTTACGAAGAACACCTTTAGCAGGCGGTTTGATTATTAAGTCTGGATTTGGTTTCTCGATCTGTAGCGGACCAGAAATAGGAGGAGGTGTAGTTGATGTAGTTGCATTAGAAGATTCTACTTCTTTACCATCAACAGGAATCTTAGTACCATAATCTTGCAATCGCGTCGCAATCCTTACATGAGACATCATCAAAATGGGCTCTTCTGAAGCAGTCGAGGTAGAACCAACCATCTTACTATCTTGACTCGGAAAGGGATCCTTCAAGACAGTAGGTTGTGAACCTTTGACGAATTTTGCAGCCTCGGCCCGATGTGGGCATTCCTTAGTAAAATGATCTTCGTCACAAATGTAACAAGGATAACGTGCTTTACGTTTTTCGTCATTGGATTCATTTTTATCAGTTTTTTCTTTTGAATTCTTTTTGTTTTTATTCTTCCCTTTCTTTTTACTATCAGATTTAGATTTAGCTATAGATGTCTCCACAACATGAATATCGACAGAAACTTCAAGGGAATATTCTCCTTTCGGGGAATCAGGTAAAGTTATAATTGGAGAAGAATTCTTTGAAGATTTCTTCTTACTTTTAGTATTGACTGTACCAATCATACCATCAGCGGCATGAGACCCTGAAGGAGCAGCAGCTATTTGACCTTGTTTTTGAAGGTCTGGGATTTTTACATGTAAATTACCTGACTGCGTGTAAATGAGGTCAAGGTACTGAGCTTGAGCAATTACTTGCTCTTCAGTAACAACACCAGCCTTAGCTACATCTTCAGTAATCTTGGGTAACAATGATTTAACAAACCATTATGCCAAAATTTGATCCGGAATATAAACTTTCACCAAACGTCTCCTACGTCACCATTCATGAATATGATCAGAAATATACGTAGACGTGGATTGTTTCAGTGAAGTTAATAATTCCATGCCATTGTCATATCTGACCGGCAACTGAAAATTAGTCAAGAAGGCAGTTGCTAACTGACTGAAGTTATGAAACGAGCCTCATGGTAACTCAATGTACCATTTGGTTGCAAGACCAATAAGAGTTCTTTGGAAAAGACGTAAGCGAATCGAATCATCAATAATTGAATTAGACGCAGACCAAAGGTGATAAGTCATGATGTGATTTGATGGATCCTCTCCTGACTTACCTTCAAATTTCAGTATATCACTGGGCAGCTTATGCAGCATTGGCGGCCAATACGGATAATAAAAAATTGGATCATTTGTAAGGCGTGTCAAATCAGGTAAATCCAAAGTTGCAATAAATGGTAACTGACGGTTAGGGTCACGAAAACCTTGAGTAGCCAAAGCAGTTCCAGGAGGCAGATACCTAGGATAATTGGGAATTGGATTTGAGTTAGGAATTGTATAACCTCCTGGAAAACCAGGATTAACCGGACCGAACTAGGGTTGTTGAGGCTGTTGATAAGTATATCCAGGGTATGGTTGATACTGATAGTTTGGATTTTGTGTATAGGGACCAAATTGTGGCTGTCCCTGGTACGGTAGATACGTGAATTGCGGTTGACTTGTGACAACTGTACTCGTACCGACTTGTCCCGTAGGCATCTGAACCGAAGTCTGAACCGAAGATCCTGACTGGGGTACAAAGAGTTGAGGGATTTGCATGGATGCAGGGATAGATGAACTCGAGGTTACAGATACTCCGGAAGCAAGTGTTACAGGTTGAACAGGCATAGCAGCAGTTGCAGCAGTTTGAGGCGGAGTCTTAGGTGAACTAGGACCAGCTTGCTGAATAGTACTAGGTGCAGAAGGTTGAATAGTAGGCTGGATAGGTTGCTGAGTTGGAACAGAAATTAAAGGCTGTCCAGGCTGATAAGGCAACTGCACATTAGGCTGCATAGGCTGTTGATATTGGGACGGATCCCACACCATATTCATTCCAAGGTATTGTCTCGCAGAAGGTTGAACGTAAGGACCATAACCTAGTTGAACGTAGGGTTGATAAGTAAGTGGTACATTTCTGGCTCCTTGAATAGATGGCTGACCAGAAGGCTGTTGGAAACCTTGAATTGGGTACTGAACTTGAGGTTGATAACCTTGAGGCGTGTACTGAAGCTGGGGTTGATAAGGACCTTGAGGAGCATATTGAGTTTGGGGTTGACCTTGGGGCATATACTGTCCTGAAGGCTGAAACCCTTGAGGTGTGTACTGTCCTTGGGGTTTTCCCCCAAAATAATATGATTCCATAGTTTGTCCTGGGAAAAAGTTACCTTGAGGTTGCCCCCCAGGCAGTAACTGACTTCCTGAAGGTTGCCCTCCAGGCGGTAACTGACTACCTGAAGGTTTCCCTCCAGGCGGTAACTGACTACCTGAAGGTTAACCCCTAAGTGGTAATTGACTACCTTGAGGTTGCCCCCTAGGCAGTAACGGATTTCCCTGTATTGGCCCTCTAGGCGGTAACTGACTGCCTTGAGGTTGAAGATTCGAAATATTACCAGACATCATATAGATTTGCGCTGCATTTGATGTTTCAGTTTTAACACCATTAAAACTAGCTGACAGCATTTGTTCGATTGGTTGAGGAGCTGCTCCTGAGAAAGTACCAAACAGAGCTTGATATCCCGAAGGAACAGAAGGACCACCGTGTAAAAATGACTCCGGTGTCTGGGAAAAAATGGATGACTCTCCGGCCATGATGGATGGCGAATAGTAACCTCTGGGTTTAGGATGAAATGGAACTTGAGGTGGAGAAAAAGCAAGACCCAGATTCTCTAAAAAGTTTGTTAAATATAGATACCAAGCACTAGTTTGAATAGGGCTGTAGAAAATAGATTCACGCTCCCTAATATTTAAGGATTGAGGGGAGTCGGGAAGAGATATATCTTTGTCTGGATTAGTAAGTTCTTCAATGGAAATAAGACCAGCTGGAAGATCGTCAGTGACAATATTTGTTACCCTAGGTGAACCAAGATCGCTAGAAGTTGGTGAAATAAATCCTGAAGATGTTTCCAAAATAGAAGGTTCAGTTTCAGGTTCAGAGATTTGAGGTTCATCAGCCAGTTCACTAGAAGCAGGAATACTACCAGTAACTTCAGAAACTGAAATCGGTTCTTGAATGTATTATGTTGTAGGTATTTGATGACCAAGATGAACAATTATGGATGAACTTCCAATTTCCGTTGATCTAATCCTACCACTACTGGATGATACTAGAGCACGAAGCCCTTCAAGCTGACTTGGTGAATATTCAGGGGTTTCCCTTGTAGTCTCCAGGATTGTCTCGGCAATTCCGCCATGATTAAATATTAACTAATCACACGCAAACAAAGAAAATTTCAATGAAAAAACCTAAAGTCTCTAAAGAAACAAACAGCTGAATCACACGCTTAAAAAATCTAAGAGTTCAAACCACACAGAAACAGTAACTTTCTGTACTAAAAACACTAGTTGGTGATGAAATCCAACTTAGTATAAATTTAACACAGAAAGGGCGGTTGGAACAGTTACCCAGACAACCTGCTTAATGAAACAGACTGGCACAAGTTTCCTCACAAAACCATCTCCTGTGAAGAGAACCCCCAGAGATCCAAGTGAGTCTAGTCGACATCTGCTCCAGGTACAGTGATATCTTTCCTTCACTGTCACCTTAGGAAATAATCTTAAGATAATGGAAACTAAGGTTACCAATAGTAACAAATATAATTGGGGGAACAGTCTATGATCCGATTTCACACGCAAGGGCAGAGTAGCAAGCTCAATCCCCTTGAAGGCTCCTCGACATGGTTAATCCGAGGTTTACCGACAAGTGACCCCAGGCTCCTCGACAATGGTTAATCTGAGGTTTATCGTTTGTAATATGCGCAAAATCTTCTATCTTCCCCAATGAAACAGAATTGATTGTCTCAAAGGTTCAGAAATGATCTCGTGATTGACTTCTTTAAGAGAAGCTTCCCAGATTATACAAATTACAATTGGATTTATCTCCTACCGCAAGATTTGTCTACTTGTTTGTTTTTACTACCTTGGAGAGTTAACTACTCCCTACTCCAAGATACTAGCCTAAGCTATGTTGGTGATAAGAGCCCTATAAAATAAAATATTACTAGATGAATTTTAATTAAGCGTTACTTTTAAGAGCTGTTCCTTAAGTCAATGGGTGCGGAAATGAAACTCTGATGATGTGAAGACTCGATTTCCAAAAGACACTAAAAAATGCACCTAAAAATGATAATCAGATTGTTTTCTTTCAATGAAATTCTAATTAAGGAAAATTTAGAGAATGCAATTCTTTTAATAAACAATTCCTTCTTTAAACATAAAGAACAATTGAAAGAAACTATTTTTGTCTTTTCAAACAAATTATCAAAGCTCACAATAAAAATCCATTTACTTTCCAAAAACTTGAAGCTACAAAACAATTTTCCTTCAAAAGAAATCTAGAAATTTTAAAAGCATTCAAAAGTACAAACTAATTTTGAGATCTACAAAGTTTAATAGCACACGAAACTACAAACTAATTCCGAGATCTACAAAGTTTAATAGCACACAAAACTACAAACTTTAATAATCTAAATGAATAAAAGCTTTAAGATTTTTTTTTTTGAAGAATGTTTTAACTTAGTTGTTCAACAAACTAAGGATCTATTCATCCGAAATAAAAAACAGATCGAAAACACACAATTATTTTTTTATTAAAAATGAAATTGAAAAACCAATAACAAAGTTTCTTTTCGAAGATTTGCAAAGAAACATGTAACTCTATTTCTCAATAAAGGATGATTTCACAATTAGGTCAAATCCAGCAAAAAGACCAAAAATACCAAGGTAATATGAGGTACTTCAAAATGTCAAATGCTTCAAATCGCTACAAAGACCAAGTGAAATTCAATCCAAAACACAAAACTTCTAGAAAATCATCAAAAACACCAATACTGCTGAGATTTATTAACAGAAAGCTTTTGAGAGAAACAATCATCAATCTGGGCAGAAAACAAAAAATGAAAATAAAAATCAAGATAAACTAAAGAAAGAAATCTGCAGTTTTTCAAAACTTTAACAGGGTTCACAGGCTCCAAGATGTCACAGGTGTGGTCCCGCACTATTTACACAGGAAAAGTGCGAAACTGCCCGCACTGTGAAAAAAAGGCAAAGTGCGGTCCTAGGAAAAACTAGAGAAAAACTTAAAGGATTTAAAAATTTTCAAAAACAGAGAAAACCTAAGCTACCCAGGCAGATGTCAATCAATCAAAAACCAAGAAAAACGTTTCCTCAAATCAAAATAAAAAAGAACCAAAAATAACAAGTTCTTTCCCCAGCGGAGTCGCCAATTTGTTGTATGGATTAATCCGTCTTGCGAACAAGATCGATCTCCCTAGTACTAAAAGTATCTAGAAAAAAACAGCCAAATAGACTAATCTTTCTCTAAACATATATGATCTATGAAAAGCTCTATATAGGTGTAAAAGACTTACCGTTTGTCCAATGCTTGTTTGAAGTCGTGATTGTCCCTCACACGCTTGAAGGATTTTTCCTCGTGAACCTACAGTCACAAATAAGAAAAGTATTACATATCACCTGTATAGAAATCATCATAAACCATGCTTATCATAGTGATCAAGGAATCTATGAAATAAACCATCGATTGAAAGCTTATTGAGAAAAATGAGTAGATTTGTATTAATTTCAAAAGAAGAAAATCCTTACAACCTGAGCCTTGATGTTGCACAGGACTTTCCGGGGTCCGAAGTGGGAGTCTCCTTTACTTTGATAAGCTATGCACTCCTCAAACCAAGAAAAATAGAGGTATGTAATCTCTCCTCACAAAAGTCTTAGTTAACTGAGTCTAAATCTCAACAGCACTTAACTTCAAATATTCTCAAAGCCTGAACTCCCCTTGAGGCTACCCAATGCCTCTTTTTATAGTGGAAAAGAGGATGTTTTCTGCTCCAAGTATGAAGGGATAGGCTCCTCACATCAAGGGGTTAGCTCCATAAGGTAAGGGATTCATGCACCTCACAAGAGCGGTTCTGCCACCACAAGATCCATTCTAGAAGCTTCCATAATTTACTTTAATTGAGATTTTTGGGATTTACTTGCGCCTTTTTAATCTTATAGGGGTCTGCACCTATAAAAAAGATAAAGTGCATTCAGGAATGCAGGAAAGCTGAACATTGGGTGCGGGACCGCAGGCAAGATAGCCAGAAAGTGCGACACCAAAGTTTAGGAGACTTTTTAGGAATTTTTTCTGATTTTCAAGGCTTGACATGAGGAACTGATATGTTAGACTTGCAAAAGGGAGAAGTATGAGTAATAATGAGCTCATACACATGGCATAATGTCAGGATGACAATTTTCAGTGTAACAATGAGCAAGGAAGGTTGTCAAGAGGCTAGAAATTGACTATCTATTGGTCAATTTTCTGTGAGGACAGTGTGAGACAGATAGATAAGTGCTGGAGAATCTTGTGAGGAGAGGTAGTTGTATTTCATTCATGTATCGATTCTCAATATACAATATAAGATAGTGGGGTTTTGAGCATCAAGCTTTCCTCGAGAGATTATATGTGTACTGGTTTGATTTGATTCTTTCTTTGCTTCATGTAATTGGCGATTGTGTTTAATTTCTGCAAGTAATTTGTAGAAGAGATTCAATATCTAGCTTTAGTATATTGTTAGATCAGTTTGAATCCATGATATAAATATATGTTGTATAATTTCTACACTATCTTGAAGGTTGAAGAGAAGCTAAATTTTGGGTGAAGTTTGGTGTCGAAGTGCAACACTTTGGTGGACGAAATTTGCGGCTAGCCTAGAAGTTGGAGCTTAGGAATTAGGCCTACACAGAGATCATATTATATCAGCCCATTTATGCTCTATAGATGGACATGCAACAGTGTTAGGTGGCATCCCTGTTGGATTCTCTATGTGTAGTAGCCTTGATGGACTACGACACTACTAGTGAGCAGTACGAAAGTGTAATGTTCCAAAATTTTCATTAAGTTAATTAGAGCATTAATTTTTCTTTCCTTTTAATAAAAATAATAAAATGGGTAAGGAGGCCCGTGAAGAAGCATAATAAGCACTCCAAATGTGCAAAGGGGTCACTTAAGAGGCTTATTTGTCATCTCCTAGTGTGAAAAGGGGAAAATGAAAGAAGACTAGGCCCAGTTTGACCAAGTCAAATAGCACTGCATGGAGGGAATAAGTCACCAAGTGGGACAGTGAAATTTTCATAGGATGGATAATATTGGATGAGAGAAACCCTAATGGGTGGGGTCCATGGCAAGGAAGCCTCATCATGGCATAAGAGGGGAAAGGAGAGCCATTGCTCAATATGTTGAAGAATTCGATTTTTCTTTTCTCTCTCCAATTGTGCAACTGGGATAGCTTGTGCTGCTTAGCACAAGGGAGATTTATGTTTAGAAGTTTCCTCTCCTTCATTGGGAAGCTTTGGAGGACCTGTTCTTCATTCTCCTCACATCTAGGCTTGAGGCCAAGGTAACCATCTTCAGCTACAACGTTTTCCAGCTTGGCAGAAACATTGAGTTGCTGGGGGTTGCATTGAGGATTCACTATCACCCACTTTCGGAGCTAGTTTTGTAGAGGAAGAGCTCATTATTTCTCTAGGAGATTAGTGAGGAAGATCTTGAAGCTTCATTGTAGATTTTGGCATTGGGCCATATGTTTCATCTCATTCACAATGCAGTCTCTTCTCCATATTGTGTTATTTTCAGTGGGCACTTGCAGGAGGAGTTCACACTATGGATTGGAGTGTGTAATCTTCAGTGAAGGGAGCAAAATTTCACTTTTAAGATAAATGAAGAAGTTTTCTACATCATTTGTATAATTTCCTTCCTTCTCCCTTTTTGTATTGTTATTGAGTTGCTGCTGCTACCCAGCAACTCTGGCATTTTTCCATTTAGTGTATTTTGGGCCAATCCCTTGGAGGATTGTGGTAGTATTGTTTTCTGAGGTTGATATCTTACTCCCTCACCTTATTTGAGCTTGTTGTTGCCACATCTTTGTATACATATCAGTTTGCAGTAATTTCTCACTATAGACCGCACAGTCATAGCTTGTTGTTGGGTTGTGTAGCTGTGTACTTTCACTTTGTATGTACATTTGTCTTGGGATTGATTTGGCCTAGCTTGAGAGGTCTTTTCTAAAGTTCTTTTACATCTATTTATAGCTGCACATAATATAATATCTATGCACTCTTCTTGCTCCATATGTGTTGGTGTTTCACTGCTGCTACTTGTAGAAGTTCATGTATTGTTGTAAGTTCTCCATTTAAGAATTTTTGAGATACATAGGATTGGAGGATCTGAATAACCCTCCTAGGGTTATTTCTTTGAGCTAATATTCTGGGAGAGTAATGTATGAAGGGTAAAAAAAGGGATCCAAGTCCCGGTCTAGCTTATTTTTGCATTTCCTTCCTTATACAACGTCCTAGAGGACCCTATCCTAGCAAATCCTAAAAAATGATCGTTACAGTGGTATCAAAGCTTCAAACTTGGCCCAACCTGTGGAAGTTAGAATTGTAGAGATAGAAGAGATCAAGATGATGTAGAGGAGGAGATTACTCTCATCAGTTTTTAGATCCAGCAAATACCTTTCCAAGGAGGTTGAGAAGACTGAAAAAGGAGAAGAGGAAGGACCATGCACTTCCTACTCTCACCAAGGAGGAAAAGTGGAGCGTGAAAAACACTTGGAATTCGAGATTCTAAGTGAGTATCTTGCTGAGTAATGAGAAAACCCTAGAGCCTTCGAAGAGACTCTATATTTTCCATAATGTATTCAGCAGGAGGAAGAGAGAAGACCCGACAGCTATGGGATGATGAGAGGCAATAGATTTCTATTGTCCACAATTGATGGATCACTCACATGTGCATCAGAGGTTTGGGTGAAGAAACTAGAGGCTTTATTCCTGCTACATCTTGTAGTAGACAGAGAGACTATAGAATTTGCAGTGCTGCACCTTGAGGGTGAATCAAAGACTTGATGGTTCAGCCATCAGGACCATGCAAGGGTTTCTACTCTTGCTGATTTTTCTCAAATATTGATCAGAATATTTGGTCAAAGGATGGAGGAGCCCTCACCACCAGTTGCAGAGGCACATACTAGCAATGTCATAGTGATGGAGAAGCAACCTTCATCTCCAGCTATTGAGGCATCTAGCACTATTGAGGAAGAGACTCTTGCATCAACACAAGATTCTTCCGAAACTCTCCAAGGTATGCCTAAGTTTTTATTTCTCATGGATGATTGTATATCATTGCATGTTGATTGTCTAGAGTAGGAAATTTTCACTGCGTTGTGCCATCATCCTTATACATCATTGATATGTTGTGTACCACCATTGAGGATGGGGTTTAAAGACTTTTTCATGGAAGAGATTGCATTTCAATGTCCCATGAAATGCAAAGGAAAAAATATTTTTTGGGAAGATGGTAGCCCTTGTTGGGAGGATACGAAGATGCAGGATGAAGGGGGACATCCACAAGGAGTTGAGTGGATGTGGATGGGAGGCAAGAGGATGGTGAGCCTTTTGTAAATTTATGACACAGGGCAGCAAGAGGCAATGTTGCGTTGGCTACTCTTGAGAGAGTTTGGCCGACATATGACCTAGCCTTTTTCATGGGGTATGGAGAAGGAGGAGGATAGGCCAGCAGCGCTGTCACTTCAGAGTTGGGATTACTTGTTGAAGTGTTTCCAAAACTACTTCACAAGTGATAAAAATTGGAGACATGTAGGAGATGAGGATGAGGGAGTAATGGGTGGCAACATCCCTTACTATATCTTGATCTTCTTGGCTTGGGTTCACAAGCACAAGGGGAGACACCTACATGCAGCATTTATGGATTCTCCCTTCATGCATTCTTATGCATACTATTTGTTGATGGAGGAGTCCACTTGGGAGGGCATCCTAATGGATGTGTATCAGCATATGGATAGATGCACAGCCTGAGAGATGATGTTATGGTTGGCACAACCACTTCCTTAATCTATTGCAGTAAGGCAGAATCTTCATTTGAGCCATTTCAGCTCAAAGACTGGAGTACATGATGAGGGAGGTAACCATTTGCTTTATGTTTTGCACTCTATTATATTTTTGAGTAGAATATCATATCAAGGAGGATATTTCCTTCTTGCACATTATGTTTTGTTGTACTTATGGTCCATTGCAGTAATTATGATGGCCATGTTATTCGTGGATTATGGGGGAAAGCCACAAGATTTCCAGTGTGCACCATTGGCACCAAATTATGTTTTCATGATCTTATCTTGTAGAATGAATGTGGCAGCAAAAAAGTGGATGGAAGGACACTTGTTGCACTATATGTTGAGGCAAGGCAATGATGACCTGCATTGTTTCCATGTGTGGAGCTATGTTTCACCTCCTTACTCTCACAGATTTATGCTTCCATATTCTGCTAGTAGAACATTGGACATGGGAAGCACCATTGGAGGATTGGCACAAGATCTGAGGAAGCCCATAGGGAGTATGGTTCCCCATACTTCTCACATTGCATATTTCAGAAAAAAAAAATGGGCTAGCCTTGATTGCCATGTTAGACCTCTTGCTTTCAAAGGGGAGGAGCCATTTGGAGAGCTTGATTTTTTAGGGAGGCACCCCATGGGTGTTGGATTTGATGGGATGGCTTGGGTCTCTCTTGAATATCATTATCTTTCAGCCATATATCAGCAACAGCCCCATATGTATCATAAGGAGGGACAGACACATTGGGAGGATGTGTCCTTTGGGGGAGGGAGACCTCCACACTTTTTGCAGCACATGCTCTAAGGGGAGTATGGAAGATGATATGGTCACCATGATAAGAAAGTTGTTTTTACATGAGGTGAACCATATGATTGATGGGATGCCATATGATGATGACTTCCAACTCATCACATATGAGATGATTTGGGCTAGCTTGATTTTCAGTGTTGGAGGAGAGATATTTGGAGATTTAGACTTCATCTTGCCACTTGAGGGCAACACTATTGCAGCCCAAGTTCAGCTTTCAATCCACACTTACCATAAGTGGAGAAGAGGACAGTGTGGGGTATGCTATGAAGCTTACCATGATCAGAATTTTAGCCCACCTATTCTACATGGACTCAAGGTGGAAGATGATTTCCTGGAGTTTCCTAGTTGGAAGGTGACTCATTTTGCATGGTTAATTTCTTGGGGATGGAGGATACACATGGGGAGAATGTCTCCCAACATATTTCATACTCCATGCCTTGGGAGGACCTCTAGACAACACTTTTCCACTCTCTTGAGCACCTCACTTTTTCAAGATGATGGCTTGGTAGCCAATTTACATGCTGAGGAGAAGCAATGTGGGAGCATTATTAATGAGATAACATCCTATTTCTTGGAGGAGTTCATCATAAATGGGTGCTACAATAGAGGAGGAGCAGAATCAGTCTACCTTTGCACTTGCTTGAGGATAAGCAATCTTTGGGAGGGGAGGACTGTAATGTAACAAAATTTTCATTAAGTTAATTGGAACATTAATTTTCCTTTCCTTTTAATAAAAAGAATAAAATGGGTAACGAGGCCCATGAAGAAGCATAATAAGCACTCTAAATGTTCAAAGGGGTCACTTAAGTGGCTTATTTTCCATCTCCTAGTGTGAAAAGGGGAAAATGAAAGAAGACTAGGCCCAGTTTGACCAAGTCAAACAACGCTGCATGGAGGGAGTGAGTCACCAGGTGGGACAACACAGTTTTCATAGGATGGATATTATTGGATGAGAGAAACCCTAATGGGTAGGTTCCATGGCAAGGAAGCCTCCTCTTGGCATAAAAGGGGGAAGGAGAGCCATTGCTCAATATGTTGAAGAATTCGATTTTGCTTTGCTCTCTCCAGTTGTGAAATTGGGATAGCTTGTGCTGCTTAGCACAAGGGAGATTTCTATTTAGAAGTTTCCTCTCCTTCATAGGGAAGCTTTGGAGGACCTGTTCTTCATTCTCCTCACATCCAGGCTTGAGGCCAAGGTAACCATCTTCAGCTACAACTTTTTCCAGCTTGGCAGAAACGTTGAGTTGCTGGGGGTTGCAGTGAGGATTCACTATCACCCATTTCCGAAGATAATTTTGTAGAGGAGGAGCTCATTCTCTCTCTGGGAGATCAGTGAGGAAGATCCCAGAGCTTCATTGAATATTTTGGCATTGGGCCATATGTTTCATCTCATTCACAGCGCAGTCTCTTCTCCATATTGTGTTATTTTCAGTGGGCACTTGCAGGAGGAGTTCAAACTATGGATTAGAGGGTGTAATCTTTAGTGAGGGGAGAAACCTTTCACTTTGAAAATCAGAGGAGAAGGTTTCTACATCATTTGTATCATTTCATGCCTTCTCCCTTTTTGAATTGTTATTGAGTTGCTGCTGCTACCTAGCAACTTCGGCATTTTTCCATTTAGTGTATTTTGGGCCAATCCCTTGGAGGATTGTGGTAGTATTGTTTTCTGAGGTTGAGATCTTGGTCCCTCACCTTATTTGAGCTTGCTATTGCCACATATTTGTATACATATCATTTTTCAGTCATTTATCACTATAGACTGTGCAGTCATAGCTTGTTGTTGGGTTGTGTAGCTGTGTACTTTCACTTTGTATGTACATTTGTCTTGGGGCTGATTTGGCCTAGCTTGAGAGGTCTTTCCTCAAGTTATTGTATATCTATTGATAGCTGCACATAATATAATAGCTATGCACTCTTCTTGCTCCATATGTGTTGGTGTTTCACTGCTGCTACTTGTAGAAGTTCATGCATTGTTGTAAGTTCTCCATTTGAGCATTGTTGACATACATAGGATTGGAGGATCTGAATAACCCTCCTAGGGTTATTTATTTGAGCTAATATTCTGGGAGAGTAATGTATGAAGGGTAAAAAAATGGATCCAAGTCCCAATCCAACTTATTTTTTCATTGCCTTCCTTATACAGTGTCCTAGAGGACCTTATCCTAGCAAATCCTGAAAAAGGATCATTACACGAAGAGAAGTATTGATAGGACGAGATACGACATTGAGTCTTTCATTGTATCTTGTATACCATAAACTATTGTAGTATTCATATTTTGGTTTAATATAAAGAATATTGGTGATTTTACATTATTGTACAATTTGTTTAAAAACTGTGTATAATTGTGCATGTGTGATTTACTACTTTATATTTCCGTTGTAAAAATTATTTTATGGTTGAGATTCTTGGTTTGGTAGCGTTAGTGATTTACAACTCTAATCTAGACCCAAGGTCTTGGAAATTAAACAAGGATTATTTAAAGGAAATGCATGTCGGACTAATATTCATGCTAAAGATCAAAGATTTGGTAGATTCAACATTTAAAAAAGCATCAAGTTTAATGTGATGTCTAACTCTCTCAATGTTCACAATAATTCATTCCAAAAATAAATTTCATTAGTAAAACATACATGAACTCTGCAACCTACAAGTGGACCCTTAGTTCTTCAATATTTCTTTGTGAATGTAACGTAGTATTGAGTCTTCAGTTCTCTTGAACCACCTAGTGAACTCTCGAGTCTCAACTCTGTAATATCGAATTGTAAATAAAAAAGGTGTAGCATTTTTGCATAAACATTGAATTGAAAGCTTACGACACATGAGATCAAATTGAAATGTTGTCATGGATCAAAGTCTCAACTTCCTCTTTGCTTCATATAAATTTGCACTAACAAATTTCGTTTATTGTCGAGGACGGAACTCTTTTTAGGTACATACAATCTCTCTTTGAAATATTTTATCATTTTATATTGTAAAACAAAAAAAATCAGATAGATGTGTCATAGGATATGTTGTAGGAATTATAAGCACGATATGCAAACTTCCAACATGCACAAATTATATTTATATTTTAGGCCTCTTTTAAAATTTTCTTCCAGAAAAGAGGAGGCACAATCAGATGTCAGATATTTTTCATATAGTTGGGTTTTGAATGGAAGGTTCAACTCCAAATCCAATTGTGGGCCTTTAGATAATTCACAGAGTTGCACATATTAGCTTCCCCTCCCCTCTTGGATCCTGCAACTGCCAAGTCTTCTTCTAAGTGTTATAGTTGGAATAATATATTCAACTAAATTGTGAAACCAAAATTGTGAAACTATAATATGT
>JAXQQM020063449.1:0-54289 GCA_034641835.2 Pinus albicaulis | reverse complement strand
CGCGAGTGATGATAACGTATTTTGCACTTGACAATGGGGCTCTGCAATCAAGGTCAACAACTTACCCCGTTTATCGTCCACTAGATCATGGGAAAGTTATTGAATAGTTTTGTACAAGGTGTCTTTATTTAAAAAAATACATTAAGGGAAACATCATATGTGCCCTAGTCTGGGATTTAGAAACAAATTTCAAACAGAAGGAAGGTGGGATGCCAGATTCAACAGAAAATGTAAGATTAATTAACCAAAACATTTTGGACCAAAAAATTAGTCCGAAAGAGCTTGATTGACATTGTAGGAAATGTGAATTCTATTGATTAAGTACAATTTCCAAGTCCATTATCCAATTGATCTAAGAATTTTGGGGAGGGTCATTGTGATATTAGAAAACCTCATAGCGTAGAAAATTCACCTCAAATTCTTCTTATTGTAAACTCTAGTCTTTGTTGGATCGATGATCATGTGCATTACAACTTTGTCTAAGCATTGGAAAATGATAACTCTTATTTATCAAACCATAACATATAAAATCACCTTAGACACTCCTTAATGTAATGTCTAGGATCTCTTGGCTCAATGATCATGTGCATTACAACTTTGTTTGTGTATTAGAAAATGTAATATTTGTTCTTTAGTGAAGCATAAAACATGTTCCAATGGTTGCTAAGAGCATAGGAGTTCAATACAGATCAAATATACATTTGTTCATTTAATTGAACATTCAGTTCTTTAATTTTTTCCAAAATGAGATTAGATTTGTTTAAAGGATATTTATCCTTGACATAGTGAAAATTTGGGGCTTTGGGAGGGGATCAAAACTTTTACAAATATAAATGGGCCCACCTATTACAAAAGGGATGGAAACGAACAAACATCCTTCATTTTATTCTCTTTTGGGGACTAATAAGCCCTGTGATGGATGCCAATGGGAACAACAGATGTCCTAGCATTCATTTTCACATGGAGCACCCCTAGTACAACCATGCCCCTATGTCGTATTGATCACAATTTGCAAATAGGATATCCTCGATGTATGGCCTTGAGATTGGATTTGTTTAAAGGATATTTATCGTTGACATGGTGAACATTTTGGGCTTTGGGAGGGGATCAAAACCTTTACAAATATAAAGGGGCTCATCTATTACAAAAGAGATGGAAAGGAACAAACATCCTTACATTTAATCTCTTTTGGTGACTAATAAGCCTTGTAATGGATGCTAATGGGATCAAGAGATGTCCCATCATTGATTTTCACATGGAACACCCATATTACAACCATGTACTTGTGCCCTGTTAGATGTCCTTAGTTAGATTTCATAATTTTCAATTATCTAAGTAGAATTAAACTCCTAGATAAGATGTCTAATACCTCTCTACTTGTCATCCCTTAAATTTGGGACAACATTTTGTTGAGACATTCTTCTCAAAAAAGACTCAAACCTACTAAAATTCTTATTTTGGAACAAAATTAGACCCATCCTAAAATAATTAAAAGCACATGTAGGTTCAAGCATGTCATCTAGACTATATTATTCTACCTGAAGACTCAATTTTTTAAGAACTTGTGTATATGCAGCTTCATCAAATCTAGTAAGAGAATTTCCACAGCTAAAGAAATCCTAGATTTTCGGGTTGCCTGGATCACTCTCTTTATAAACTTCTTTGGAGAACATTTTTCATCCACTAGCTTCTCTACATATTTCATCTCAATACAAGTTAAATTAAAAACTACTCCATGTCTCCGAATATTTTTTTCTATCAAAACATAACCATCTCTTTCTCTAGTATTGTAATATTCTATAGTGAGATCAAGTACATGAGATATGGTTAAAGAATTCCAATGAATACTTGCCACTTTTCCAGAGAGTTTGACACTGGAGTTGTGAATAATGGATTCAAATTTAGCTAGGATCCTTTGCCCATGATTCATAAGAATGGTATAATACCATTGCAAAAAAACTCACCATAACAAGAGTTTCAACCACCTTCACGACAGAAGAATTTTGTCTCCTCTAGCCAATTTTTGTAGTTACCTGCATCAGTTGGCCCTCCATAACCCCATTCTTTTTTACCAGCAGTTTCAACTGTGGTTTTAAGGTTAGCCAACATATACTGCAAGGATACACAAAAAACAAAATGATCATTGAAATATCTAAAACTCAACATACTAATCCATGAGGTTGGAAATGTTATAGCTCCAAATTCCATCCATACCTTGTTATAACATTGAAAAGCTCCAATCCCAAGAAATTTCCATGTACCATTATTCTCGACATAACAAGGATACCACAAATTTCCTCATGGACCCATTCCTACACGAATTTTCTGCATCATCAAGAATATCATTCTCATACAAATTTATAAGCATTACGTAATATGACCATGAAAATCACATGCACAATTAAAAAAATATGCAGATAAGACAATTTAGGAACTAGCTTACTAAGATGGGAAGATTATCATAACCCAATGAAATGCACTCACATTTTTTCCTTTTCCACTAGTCGGTGTAGGATAGATCATTATCAAAGTCTATTTCTTCAACCACCCATTTTGGCATAGGAATATTACACATACACAATCCCAAAAATACTAGATCCTTGGTTATGTTAGAAATAAAAAAACAATTTAAACACAAAAAATTGTGTTTCATTTTTGTTATGTGAGAGGTCTTGGCACCACCAAAAGTCTAGCTCTTTGGTTCTTGTCTGCATGATGCATTTCTTCATTGCATATTTCACAGAGTAGACATGATATATTACATGTGAAGGGCTCTAACCAACACTTATACCTCTACTTTAGTTTCAAACCTTCATCTTAGTCTCTAAAGTCATTCATATACATTTTCCTAGACCAACTATTTTTATTATAATAGAGTAGTCACTCGTGAATAATAGAATAAAGTCACCTCCGTAAGACCATTGCTCATTCCAAGCTAAAACTAAACGTTATCTTCAAAATAAAAACATAATAAATCTCATAAAAATGATGTAATCTACTAAACCAATAGATGCTGCTAAAATATTGTTTGGGTATTTTAGATTGGAAAATATTTTGGTGTTTGAAATACCCTATATACCTCCTTTATCTAAATCAATTAGAGTAAATTTGGCAAGAAAATTACAAAGTAAACTGAGTAATATTAAAATATAGGATGTAATCCAAGCTAATAAAATACTACTAAGTTACAGGAGGTAAATCTATCCCTCTCCGGCAATTGTTGGAGATCAGAGTCCACATTTTGGTAACAGACCAGTATGGGGTACATGTCACCAATCCTTATAGGTAGTTCTGAATATCTCGATCTCATGCTTCAACAATTTTTGTGCATCCCTATTATTTCAAGTTGGTGGGAATCGACATTTAGGACCACACTCATACACTACTGACTTAGTTTTAACATGTGTACAATCCATCTTCTGACCAGGATTTCTCTAATATGTGGAGTCCATCATACCTATAACCATAGGGAAATTCCTCAAATGATTAGATTAATATAAATGGTTGTTTCTTCATACAACTATACCTCAGGGTACTATTACTCTCAACATTAGAAGGATAACAAACTCTCCTACTAGACCCATTCCTACTTGGATTTCCTTAATCATAAACCATACCATTCTCATACAAATCTATAATAATTATGTAATATGACCATGAAAAGCACGTGCAAAATTAAAAAAAATAATCAGCTAAGACAGTTCAGGTACTAGCTTATTATTGCGCTGAGAGAAATGAACCTTTACAAGCTAGGTGGTGCAGATCTTTAACTCTCATGAAATTTGTGTGAGTAACACTAGATACATGAAAAGTAAAAAAATGTGGATGCATTATTTATCTATCTTACAATATTTAAGAAACATGAAAAAATAAATTGGCATAGATCCATTTTAACGTTGGATCTATTACACGTCAATATGTCAAGAGGCCTCACAAAACATTGAGATTTACACCTCCAGTTTTTGGATCCATCTCAACATTTAATAGATCTATTATTAATACAAATATGTGCTAATATAAGAAAAATTTAGACATGGGCCACAAAGTGTAAGTTTCATACACAAAACATGCAAGAGGTGCACAATCAAGAACTGAACCATAAAGTCTAGATGCCATACATAAAACAAGCAAGAGTTACATAATTAACAACTGGTCCATAAAGTCCATATTCCATATATAAAACAAGCAAGAGATCCATAATCAACACTTCGGTGTTATATAGCACATTCCAATCTGATTTATTCCATAAAGTACATGAGCTCTGGACTAATTTAAATCAAGTATTCAGTCACTATTCCTAAATCCAGAGCTTTGGTCCTACTTATTCCATGCTAAAATTAATGTATGGATCTTTAAGTAGGAGTAGCTAGCCCATACAAAATCCAGATTCATATAAATAGAAATCCATAAACCGTACAATCATGGAGGGATCATCATGAAATTTCCTTCAACACTTGGGTCTCACAAGTCTGTTAGAAAACAACTTTCACACCTACGTCAAGGAATTTTATACGAAAATTACATTTGGATCAAATGCCCTAGTCAGAAGAAATTAAATGTTTGTATTGCATTGGTTTCATCTAACAATATTAATACTTGGGTTCTAAAAATCAATTTCATGGATATGGAAACACCATACTATCTGAGGTTACTGACTTCAATCAATCCTCACAAAAGAAAATGGATCCTTGTGCCACAAATTCCATACAGTAATTAATGTATTGGATTAACTACATTAAACACCAAAATATTACATATAAAAGTTCAGACATCATGACTTAATTTAGGCATTCGTCTTACAAGAAGTTAGTTTTGTAATAGCAGAGTTAGAAAATCCATGAACAAGATAATGCCTCTTAAACCCCTTCAATGAGCACAAAAAATAAATTTTGAGAAGCTTTACCACAACAGTTTCACTCATAAAATAATTAAATATCTCCTTGAAGCTTCTCATGAAATCAACATAGAATGAACAAGGGTTATCCCTTTTAAGATGGGAATAATATCACAACCCAATAAAATGTACTCACAGTTTCGCCTTTTCCACTGGTCGGTGTAGGCTAGATCATTATCATGGTCTCTTTATTCAATCAACAATTTTGGAAAAGGAACACTACACATATAGAATCCCAAAAACACTATATCCTTGGTTATGTTAGAAATGAAAAACATAATTTAAACAAAAAAATTATTGTTTCATTTTTTTATGTGAGAGGTATTGGCACCACCAAAAGTCCAACTCTGTGATTTTTGTTTGTGTGATGCATTTCTTCATTGCATGTTTCGAAGATAAATCATGATATATTACATGTGAAGGACTCTAACCAACATTACCTCTACTTTAATTTATAACCTTGATATTAGTGTCTAAATTCATTTGTATACATTTTCTGAGACAAACTCCTTTTATTATAACACAATATATGCTCATGAAAAAAACAATAAATTCACCTCCGTAATACCATTTTCAGTGCCAAGCCAGAACTAAATTTTATCTTCAAAACAAAAACATATTAAAGCTCATAAAAATAATATAATCTACTAAAGCAGTATATGATGCTAAAATATTGTTTGAGTGTTCTAGATTTGCAAAGATTTTGGTGTGTGCAATACCTTATTTATCTCCTTTATCCCAATATATTAGAGTAAATTTGCTAATAAACTTACAAACTAAATTGGAGAATATTAAAATATAAGATGCAATCCAAGCTAACAAAATCCCACTATGCTACAGGAGGTAAAGCTAGCCCTCTCCAGCAATTGTTAGAGATTAGAGTCCACATTATGGTAGCAGACCAGTATGGGGTACCTCTCACCAACCCTTATATAGAGTTCTAAAGATCTCAATATGATGCTTCAACCAATGTTAAGAAACCCTATTATTGCAATTTGGTGGGCATCTGTAGTTAGGACCAAACTCATACACTACCAAATTATATTTAACAAGTGTGGAATCCATATTTTGACGAGGATTTATCTACATTGTAGAGTACATCATACCTATACCAAAAACGAAATTCCTCACACGATCGAATTAATATAACAAGTTTTTTTTCATACAACTATACCTCATGGCTTCATTTCCTTGAGTGAACTCCCAATCAGAAATTTTCTTCTTTCTCTTTTCATGGCCATTTCCACCTTGGCCTGATTATATTATCATATCTTCATTCTCAACGTTGTCTTGATAACCACTAGAAAGGACAATGTTGGTAGCTAGTGGCAACATGCGACATGTTACTTCAATATTTAGATAATATATACGTTCTTGAAGAGGTCTATGCAACTGTATATTTCTCAGTAGCCTATCAGATTGGAACACATCTCCCACTTCTATTCTAGGAATATATCCTACATAATTCTTGCAAAAAATTTTCCAAAGAGGTTTCAACAAAAATTATATTTTCAACCTCACAAGACTTTACTTTCTCTTTCATGCTAACGACTCTCTCATGTACTAATGAAACCCTGACTACAGCAACCTCCTTCACTCCATTAAATTTAACCAAAAAGATAAAAGACGCAACAAAAACACTGGTTAATAATAACCCTATAATGATCACCTCATGTACAAATGTACAAGATAATATCACCCAAGCAATGAGTCCTATCTATCGTCAAAGAACCTTAGAAATTATTTTCATAAAAGGCATAATTTGGGATTTTGTTAGCTCTATTCAAGTAATGGGAGCTACTAATACATGTGTAATAAATCTATCATTAATCATCATTAGTGTGTAACTAATTTGTCTTAAAAAAAATTCATCGCTATCGTTGTCATAACTTACAATGACCAGGAATTTGTCTAAAAACATTGTCATCACTGTCACTATCATAATTTACACTGACCAAAAATAGCACTATTAACACCTAGAGTGATGATACCTCCTCTCATTATCAACTTCCCCAAAGGTACGAAACAAGAAATGATTTAAGAGCAACAAAATAACTCTCAGCTTTTGGTCAAGGATGGGATAAACACCCAATTGTTTCAACACGAGAAGGAACAAAAAACATTTTTCAAGAGTGTGGTATTACTAACCTTACAAAATTTAACCAGTTACTACTCGACAACTTCAAAATGAGTTCCAGTTGGAACAAAGAATTATAGCAATTATGAATTTTTAAATACCATATAGAAATGCCTATCTATGTGTCCTTGTCTTTCACAAGGCCTTCAAAGGAGTCGGAAGCAGTTATCAATATTATAAGAAGATATATGAATTTGAATATTTGGAAAATAGTCCACTAGATTGTCCATATTGGGACTCTATTACCTAAAATGTACATCTCTAATGAAAAGTAGACTACCAATGAAGAGAAATTCAAAGCACCCAAAATTCTGAGCACATCATTGAATAATGGAAATATGGAGGCAATGTTATTATTTGACACCACAAATGCAGTTCTCCAACATAGTTTGAAGAGGTTGACTTTGCACCACCCACATAAGGGAATGTGTATGTGAATTCCCTTCTTGAAGAATTTATTGTCAGGCCAAGTGTGAGAAAACCATGCTTCAACAAAAGCAAACATTGGATAACAATATACCTACAACAGTGGCATGAAATTATTTACATTGAAGTTTCTATAGGTAATAGAGACATTATATACAATCCAAAAAATACTAGATCTTTTTTTTTGTTAGAAATAAAAAACACAAAAATTCATGTTTCATTTTTGTTATGTGAGAAGTCTTGGCACCACCAAAATTCACATATTTGTGGTTCTTGTCTGCATGGTGCATTTTTTCATTGCATGTTTCGCAGAGCAGTCCTGATATATTCCATGTGAAGGAATCTAACCAACATTTATACCTCTACTTCAATTTCAAACCTTCAACTTAGTGTATAAAGTAATTCGTATACCTTTTCCTAGACCAATTATTTTTATTATAACACAATAGTTTGTCATGAAAAATAAAATAAAGTCACCTCCATAATACCATTGCTAGTGCCAAGGTAGGACTAAATGTTATATTCAAAATAAAAACATAATAAATCTCATAAAAAATATGTAATCTACTCAAGGAGTAGATGACTCTAAAATTTTGTTTGAGTATTCTAGATTGGCAACGCTTTTGGTAAATACCTTATATACGTCCTTTATCCCAATCTATTAGAGTAAATTTTCCAAGAAAATTACAAAGTAAATTGAACAATATTCAAATATAGGATGTAATCCAAGCTAGAAAAATCCTACTATGCTACCTATCACCAATCCTTATAGGGAGTTCTAAAGATATTGATCTCATGTTTCAACTAGTGTTGAGAAACTAGCTATTTGTCACCAATTTGTATAAGGAGTTCTAAATACTTCGATCTTATGCTTCAAGTATTGTTTGGAAACCCTATTATTGCAAGTTGGTGGAGATATACATTTAGGACAACACTTATATTCTACTAGCATAGCTTTAACAAGTGTAGAGTCCATCTTCTGACAAGGATTTCTCTACATTGTAGAGTCATCATATTTATACCCAAAAGGAAATTCCTCACATGATCAGATTAATCTAACATGATGTTTCTTCATGAAACTATAGCTCAGGGTTTAATTCCCTCAAGTGAGCTCCTGATCATAAAATTTCTTCTTTCTCTTGTTATTACCATTTCCACCTTGGCCTAAGTATATTTTCAGATCTTCGTTCTCAACGTTGTCTTTATAACCATTAGGAAGGAAAATGTTGGTAGCTAGTGGCACCATGTAGCATGTTTCTTCAAGCTTTAGATAATATATACCTGCTTGAAGAGGTTTATGCAATCCTATATTGTTGAGTAGCCTTCGATACTAGAACACATCTCCTACTTCTATTCTAGGAATACATCCTACATCATTCTTAAAATTTTGTTTCCAAAGAGGTTTCAAGAAAAATTAACTTCGCAGTCTCATAAGCCTTTACTTTCTCTTTCATACTAACTACTTACTTGTGTACTAATGAATCCCTGACTAGAAAACCTCCTTTGCTCCATTAAAATTAACCAAAAAGTGTGAAGACACAATAAAACCACTAGTTAATAAAAACCCTCGAATGAGCACCTCATGTACAATTGTACAAGATAATATCACCCGAGCAATGAGTCCTATCTATCCTCAAATATCTCTTACACATTATTTTCATAAAAGGCATAATCTACCATGTTGTTATATCTCCCCTAGTAATGAGAGCTACTGATACATGGGTAATAAATATATCATTAATCATCATCAATGTGTAACAAATATGTCTTAAACATTTTTCATCACTATCAATGTCATAACTTACAATGACCAAGATTTTTTCCTAAAAAATTGTCATCACTATCACTATCATAATTTACACAGACAAAAAATAGCACTATTAACACCTAGAGTGATGATACCTCTCCTCATTATCAACTTTCCCCAAGGTAAGAAATAGGAAATGGTTTAAGAGAAACAAAATAAGCCTAAACACTCGATCATTGAATGGATTAACACCCAATTTTTTCAACACGAGAAGGAACATAAAAAAAAATTCATGAGTGTGGTATTACTAATATTATAAAATATAACCAGTTACTGCTCAAAAAATTTAAAATGAGTTGTCGTTGGCATGGATCATTATAACCTCTGTGATATTTTAAATACCATATAGAAAGGCCTCCCTATGTCTCCTTGTCTTTCACAATTCCTTTTAAGGAGACAAAGGTGATTATCACTATTATAAGAATATATATGAAGCTAAATATTTCAAAAATAGTTCACTTGATTGTCCATATTGGGACTCTATTACATGAAATGTACATATCGACTGAAAAGTAGACTACCAATGACCAAAAATTTAGAGCACCCACAATTCCCAACACATCATTGAATAATGGAAATATGATGGCAATGCCAGTCGTTGACACCAAAAATGCAGTTCTCCAACATAGTCTGAAGATATTGACTCAGCACCAGTCATAGAAGGAAATGTGTATCGGAATTCCCTCCTTGAAAAATTTATTGGCAGGTCAAGTATGAGAAAACCATGCTTCAACACAAGAAAACATTGGCTTACAATATGCCTGCAACAGTGGCATGACATGATTTACAATGAAGTTTCTATAGGTAATAGAGACATTAGAGTTTCAATCAAGCACGCCTAAAAGAAAGGATGAGAAAATTATTTATTACTTGGTATGCTCCTACCAGATGAACCAGAATTCATGCATTTTCAAAGTCGATAAGCCAATAACACTTCTAGAATCCAAATCATGTAAATAGGTTTCTAGGTGCATCTTCCCCAAAATTTTTGTAACCCATAAAAGAACATAACATATAGAAGGTATTTATTATGCTTAGTGACAATAAATTTTCTTTTTTCATAGTTAGTTTTTCTGTGGGTGTTGACTTGAGAGTATCCTGCATAGTTGTGAACTAGGGGAAGCCTCATAATTATCCTTTTAGTTTCTGGTTGTCCAAAGGATTCAAATATAGAAATGAAAAAAAATATTGAGCTATACTTGAATTTAAAGGACATTGGAGGTATATGGAATTTCAAATGCAATTTCACCAATACCTTGAAGCATCCTCCAAACTTTTTGGGCCTAAGAGAGGTTCTAGTACTGATTCCAACCAAATTGGCTTTAATATCTCCGTTCTCTACCATTTCTCATAGGTCTGAACCGATGAGTTTCAATAATTAAAATCAGGGCTATGGTTAATTAAATTATATATTTAAATTCCATAGCCTAGGCATACATAGTAGTAACTGACCAACCAAGGTAGTGGTTGAAACCCTGAAGAGAATGAATGAGATAATTCCAAAAGACTAAAACTAGACAGTCGCAAACTACCTAAAAGAAAACATGTTTCAATGACCACATAATGACTATATTTGTTTCACATAACGACTATATTTGTTTCACAGGCATCCACACTATATTTTTTCTCTACACGCTTTCAAACAAAGAATGCACCATTCAACAAAATATCAAAAACCCAAGTGACCATACCTTAAGTTTTCATTCCTAATAGCTTTAATTTGCATAACAGGCCTCTCATATAGCACGCAGAGCTCCGCTTGACATGTTTAGCTATCTGTTAAATGGCCTTCGATGGAAATGATTGTAGACAATCTCATATCAACTTCCCACATGAAAAGAAGTTTCGAAATCTAGTTTCACTAGTATGTTGGCTCTCAAATCCACCTTTCAATATGTTTCCATGACCAACAATAGGAGATGAAATCATAATACGTTGTCGTAGATCAACCACAAGAAAAAAAATATTGATCAAAGTATATTAATAATGAACAAGGAGGCCCTAATGAATAATGAACAAACTAATAATCCTACAACCTAAAAATATTCAATCCTCTAACATTACATCTGATGATACAGATCGATACATTGTGGTAGCTAGGGGAGTTTTTTTCAAAGGGAAACACCTTATGACGTAATAATTTTTAAATAATCTAATTTAATGAAAACTAAGAATAGGCAAAAATTGTTATAAAAAAAAATGATATTTATGATAAGAAGTCGACTACTAAATAAATTGAAAGGGAGTGAGGGAAGTGCTTCATTAAAAAATGTGCATATAAAAAGGACATCCATGGAAAAATAATAAACTGAAAGGGGGAGAGGGGAAGCTACTAGTTTATGAATATACACTAGAATTGATAAGGGTAGAAATAGAGGGAATTTGAGGATGATTAAGCCCATGAAAAAATCAAAGAATAGATGTGTAAGGGTGATTAGTTTTTAACATTTTTTCTTCTTATTACAGTTGTTATATTTTTTTAATGAGGAATAAATATTTAATTTTATATATGATTGAAATAAATAGATATAAAATTTTATGAGAATGTCATGAGATCATGTGACATAGAGAGAGAGAGAGAGGAGGAGGAGGAGGGGTGCCTAGGGAAGGAGAAACATTAATGTAACGGGGATATGTAATGTCAAAGAGAGAAATGGATCTAAAGAGAGAGAAAAGGATGGAGAGGGGGAAGGGGATGAGAGGTAATGGAGAAGGGGTAGGGGAGGAGAGAGAATGGAGAGGGAGGGAGTGATAGAAAGAAAGGGGTATAGAGGGAAAAATAGAAGGGGGTTATAGAGAGAGTGTGTGCAAAGGAGAGGGAGGATGAGAGAGCGATGGGGAAAGGAAGGGAGAGGAAGTGGAAATGGAAGGACAAAGAGAGAGGGGTTGAAGGGCTAAAATATATAAAGTTATAGGGAAAGGGGTAGACAAAGAGAGAGGTTGGGGAGGGAGAGAGAGAGATGGAGAAAGGAACACTTAGAGGTAGAGAATGGAAGGGAAACAGAGAGAGATGGAAATAGGGATAATGAAAGGGGCATGGATAGAAAGGAATAGGGGAAGGAGTAGAAAGATTTGGGGCTTATTTAAAGTGTGTGTGAGAGCGGGAGGGATGGGGGAGAGAAAAAAATATATAGAGAAATCAAGAGAGAGTGAGAACGGGGGACGGGAGTGGGAGTTCTGAGGCAAGGAAAAGAAAAAGAGGGGAGATGAATAGGCAATGGGAGAGAGATAGGGGAGAAAGAGAGTTGGGAAATATGGTGAGAGATGGAGCAAAAAAAGAGTGCATATTATTTGATTTCATGCATGTTGCATATGTTTTTACATATATTCACACACATTATTTTAATGCATGTATTATTATTTTTTATTTAATGGCGTGATCATATTTTTCTAATTGTTTGGCCGAAAAGGTGGCTCTTTTGGTTCTAGGTTTCAATTAAAAAATATCCCAGTTTTATTTGCATAAACCAAAAAACATATTTTTTTACAACTTGCTAATTCTTAATGATGTTTATGTATATGATCAACACTTATAAAGGTACTATGTGTGTGGGTGTGGGGGAGAAAGAGAGAGAGAGATATTATGTATTTTTGACATATATCAAATTTCTAAGAAAAACAAATATCTTTTATTTCCAGTATAATATTTGATTGGTTGACCTATTTGAAATTAGAAAAGAAGCAACACTGGTAGAGATGAATATGTTGGAATCATGATTATCATTAGATCAAAACCTGCAGGTGTTATTCTTTTCTACTGTAGAGCTAACACAGCGGAAACTTAAATAAACAATCGAACACACACAGCATAAAACATGAGACAACAGATTTAACGTGGTTCACCCAAACAATTTGGGCTACGTCCACCAAATAGAGGCATTGGCAATCTCATTCATCATCAAAAGAATACAAGAGCAAAATTTCTCATCTGCAATTCTCTTCCACTCACCTCACATCCCTCATGCTAATTTGCCTCTACGGGCTTACATTTTATAGATGGGAGTAGAAACTGAATCATAAATTCAATCACAACAAAATAGGATGCAATAACTCCACATCAGGATTAGATGCAGTCAATTTATCAACAAATCCTACTGTTGTCATATTCATGATATTTTTTCCAAATTTAATATAAGAAATCTAAAAAATCTCCACCTTGACGACAATTAGCCTAATACCCTATTCCATTATTATTTTTATCTTTTCTACAAGCCAAGAGAAGCTAGACACCATCGTAGCTTCTCTAATAAAACTAGTTTTGTGAACATGTCTCCACAGTTTTCCTTTGTATGCACTTTTTCAACTGAGACTCCCCGTTCAGTGATAACCTATCTTACAAAATGGTACTTGATAGGTATATGCTTTGATTTACTATGATAGGCCGGATTTTTAGCCAAGTGAATTTCACTTTGACTATCACAAAATAACTTGATGTTGTCCTGTAACCTACCAAACTCACCAAACAAAACTTTCAACCAAACTGCTTCTTTGCAAGCATGTGAAGCAGCTATGTATTCTGCGTCTGTAGTGTATAAAGCAACAATGTTTTGTAGCTTTGACATCCAGCTTATAGCTCCATCTACAAGAGTAAAGACATATCCTGAAGTTGACCTTCTCTTATCCAAATCACTTGAAAAATCAGAATCAACATATCCGCAAAAAAATTCATTACTTCTGTTATAAGTGATATAGTGATCACTTGTGCCTCTCAGATACCGAAGCACCCATTTCACTGTTGACCAGTGTTCTTTCCCTGGATTTGCCATATACCTGCTGACAACCCCAACTGCATGTGAAATATCTGGTCGAGTACAAACCATCGCATACATCAAACAACCTACTACATTGGCATATGGAATTCGAGACATATATTCCTTTTCTTCATTTGTGTTAGGACATAAATTTGAAGAAAGCTTAAAATGGGAAGCTAAAGGGACTGAAACAGGCTTCACAGTGTTCATACCAAGCCTTAAGAGTATTTTCTCAATATACTTATTTTGTGATAGACACAACTTACCATTGCTCCTGTCTCTGAAAATCTCCATGCCCAAAATCTGTCTTGCTGCTCCTATATCTTTCATATCAAACGTCCTAGCCATCTGAGCCTTTAACTTGTTGATCTTTGTTATGCTTTTTCTTGCTAAAAGCATATGGTCAACATATAACACTAAGATAATGAACATTCCATTACTCAATTTCTTAAAGTAAACACAATGATCATATTCACTTCTTATATAATTTTGACTCATCATGAAAGAATCAAATTTCTTGTACCATTGTCGAGGCGACTGCTTCAAACCATACAATGATTTCTTGAGCCTGCAGACAAATCTCCTGTTGTGATTTTGAACAAACCCTTCAAGTTGTTCCATGTAAATCTCCTCATCTAAATCTCCATGTAAAAATGCAGTTTTAACATGTAGTTGTTGTAATTCTAAATCAAGTAAAGCAACTAATGCTAACACAATCCGAATTGAAACAATTTTTACAACTAGTGAAAATATCTCATGAAAGTCAATGCCTACTTTCTGAGAAAAACATTTCATGACTAGCCTTGCTTTGTACCTGTCCTCTGTATCATCAACACCCCTGTTCAATTTGTAAACCCATTTACATCCCACAGTTTTCCTATCTTTAGGAAGTTCTACCAGATCCCATGTGGCATTCTTGTCTAGTGCCTTCATCTCATCCTTCATATCTTCTTTCCACTTATAACTGTTAGAACCTTCTACAGCTTCCTAATAGCACAAAGGTTCATCATCATTAGCGATTAAATCAATTGAAGTAACATAATCATCATACCTTTTAGGAGGACGTCTAATTCTCATGGACCTCCTTAAATATGTTTCTGGTTATTCCACAATTTGCTGATTATTATCTGTAGGAACTTCTTCATGATCTGGATCTTAAACATGTTCATGATCTGCATCTGAAACTTGTTCATATGGACTATCATTAGTATTTGAAATGGTTTCAAACTGAATATGTTGAAACTTAGGTACATTATCCTGTTTCAATTTATCATCTACATCTAGATTATCGAGTGAAGATTCATTGAATTTAACATCTTTGTTAATGATGATCTTGTGAGTATTAGGATCCCACAACCTGTATCCCTTAGTACCATCACCATATCCAACAAAGATATATATTTTTGATTTAGGATATAATTTAGAACGCTGATGTTTCAAAATTAGAGCATATGCATCACAACCAAAAAATTTCAGTTTAGAATAATCACAAGGATGAACTTTCCATACCTCTTGTGGAATTTTGCATCCTATTGCAGTTGATGGTGATCGATTTATCAAATAGCAAGCCGTAGATATTGCTTCTGTCCATAATTCCTTCTGCAAATTGGCGTTACTAAGCATACTTCTTTCTCTCTCTAAAAGAGTCATGTTCATGCGTTCAGCAACTCCATTTTGCTGAGGAGTATATACAGTAGTTTTATGTCTTTCGATCCCAACTTCCTTGCAATAATTATCAAATTCCTTTGAAGTAAACTCACCACCATTGTTAGTTCTTAAACATTTAATGGTTCTTCTAGTGATGTTTTCTACTAATGCTCTAAACTGTTTGAAAACTGTGAATACATCAGACTTTTTCTTTAACATATATACCCACACTTTTCTAGAGAAATCATCAATAAAAGATACAAAATATGACGATCCTCCATATGAGGTTGTAGGAGATGGACCCCAAACATCAGAACGGATATAATCAGGGATTCCCTTACTAGTATGTTTTCCAGTTTTAAACTTTAGCTTCCTTTGTTTCCCAAATATACAATGTTTGTAGAAATCTAAGTTAGAAGATTTTAAACTAGGAAGTAACTTACGATCAGATAAAAATTTTAATCCTCTTTCGCTCATATGGCCCAACCGTTGATGCCATAAACGAATAGAATTACTGTCGTTTTCAGATATTGTAGAAGCATGATCTAACTCTATTCTTCCTTCTAACTAAAAAAGATTTCCAACCTTCTTTGCTTTCATTACTAGTAAAATTCATTTATAAAATTTTAATACTCCACCTTGAATAAAGGTTTTATATCCATTTGTGTCTAGCACTCCTAAAGAAATGAGGTTTTTTCTAAGTTTAGGCACATGTCTTACATCAGTTAAAATTTTATCTGTCCCATCAAACATTCTAATCTGGATGCTTCCAATTCCCACAATATTACATGAGACATCATTACCCATGTAAACAACTCCATCATTGATTGATTTATAATATTTAAACCACTCTCTATGAATGCACATGTGATTTGACGCACCCGAATCTAACAAATAATGTTGATCATGATTAGAAAAACTAACTGACAACACTTCATCACTCATACCTAAACCAGATGTTGAACCTGTATCTATCGTGTTTGCTTCTTTCTTCTCTATTGAAGAGTCTCCTTTAGATGTTTGCTATCTCTACCAACAGTCCTTCTTCAAATGTTCTGATTTACCACAAAACAAACACTTTACCTTACTCTTCTTCCCTTTCAATTTTGAACGCGAGTTGTTCTGTTTACTGAAGTGTCTTTCTTTAGAACGACCTCTAACCATCATTGCTTCTGATGTAGAGGTTTCTGAATTTGACCTTTTCCTTGTTTCTTCAGATAACAAAGCTCCAACAACATCATCAAATTCAAGGGTTTCTGATGAACTAAAACTTATAGAAGTAACAAAATGATCCCATGACTCAGGCAAAGAGCATAATAAAGTTACAGCTTTATCTTCTGAATCAAATTTTACTTCTATACTTTCTAACTGCACCAAGAGAGTATTAAAGGTATTCAGATGATTAGTTATAGTCGTACCCTCCTTCATGCGCAAGTTGTACAACTGTCTCTTCAGAAGAATCCTATTTGTTAAGGATTTTTTCATGTACATCTTTTCAAGCTTTGTCCACAAACCAACAGCAGTTTTCTCTGACACGATGTTAAATAAAACATCATCTGCCAAACACAAACGAATGCCGCTCAGTGCTCTTTCATCGACGTCACTCCATTCGTCATCTGTCATGGTGTAAGGTTGTTTGGATTTTCCCAAAAGTGCCTTCGCCATAACTTGTTGTACGAGTAGATCGTGCATCGTAACTTTCCAGATCTCGAAGTTATTTTTCCCATTAAACTTCTCGATCTCAAACCGAGCACTTTGAGTTTTTGACATGATTTGATTGCTTCTACACTATGGGTCCTTAATTGCTTTTTAAATCAAATTAACAATTTGAAAAAAAAAAAAAAATATATATATATATATCTTTTACAACCATGCAATTAATAATAATTGGATACCATAAATATGCTAAAAACAAGATTTTACTTTTTCTCCAACATGCAGCATCAAACCAACGCTGTCAGACTTATAGCTCTGGATCTCATAGTCTACATTGATCAATTTCAGATCTAGTCTGTGCAGACACATCCACCGTAAGCGTAGATGAAAGATTTGGTCTCTTCCATGCAGATCTTATGTATCAATCCCTTTTCCCGAATTCCGTGGTTTGGCTTCTAGCAGAAGTTTCAACATGCATCTCCGATTGTGGTTCTGGACTGCGCTATTCAAAATATTTTTCTGTTCACCTTTTACATAGTTATTTACCCATCTTTCGAACTCGAATCATAAACCGCTTGTGAAAAATCCGATACGGCGTTGTTCAACCAGGTTCTCACGGCTTACGATGCTTACTGCTCTTGGCAGCCATATCACAGGTTGACAGATTTCAACACAGTGCCATTTAGATCTTGTTAATGCAGGTAAGGTCAATCGACAACTTAGTTTAATTCTACGCTAAAACTAAGAATGCAGGACTTTAACGCAGCTCATGGCCACACGAAAAACCCGTGTGCTTCAAATCGCAAAAAATGATCTTCACCAGCCACTCCTTCTTTCGTAGGAGTTGGCACAACAGATGCTGGCAGTGATCCACAAAGAAAAAACCCCCATGGCTTTAAGTTGTGTCATGGATCTGGCCAAGCTGGTTCTGTAGACCTAGGGCTTTCATGGTCCACCGGTCTCGATCCACACTTGTTAACACTTCCACGCTCACACAGCCACGGTCGCACGCCACCGCAGCCACATAGACTCAACCTAAATGCTCTGATACCAGTTCTAGAGTTAACACAGTGGAAACTTAAATAAACAATCAAACACACATAACATAAAACATGAGACAAAATATTTAATGTGGTTCACCCAACCAATCTGGGCTACATCCACCAAACAGAGGCATCTGCAATCTCATTCATCAATAGAAGAATACAACAACAAAATTTCTCATCTGCAATTCTCTTCCACTCACCTCACATCCCTCATCCTGATTTGCCTCTACGGGCTTACATTTTATAGCTGTGAGTAGAAACTGAATCATAAATTCAATCACAACAAAATAGGATGCAATAACTCCACATCAGGATTAGATGCAGTCAATTTAGCAACAAATCCTATTGTTTTCATATTCATGATATTTTCTCCAAATTTAATATAAGAAATCTCAATAGCTACAATCACCAGAGTTAGGATCCACGAGAGGCGATTAGTCCATGTTTCAAAACACACTAGGAGCATTGAACCCAATGTCCAACAATTTCCCCCTAGTGCAAGTCGGTTGAATTTCAAACTTGAGACATGTCACTCTAACACCACTTGTTGGAATCACGATTGTCGTTAGACCAATACTACAAGTGTTAGTCTCTGCTACAGTCACCAGAGTTAGGATCCATGAGATACAGTTAGTTCATGTCGTGAAACACATGGGAGCGATGAACCCAATGTCCAACAAAAGATATATTTAATAAATGAAAAATAGTATGACTATGTCAATATCATCATACATAGACATCAAAAAAGTCAATTCATGATTTCACAACCAAAAAAAAAAAAAAACTTAATATAAATATTGAAAATTATGAAAAAAACACAAAAATTACAAATTTATTTAAAAACGCTCCATCATACATATTGATATAAAGACCTAACATAAAAGTATGTGTTATGCTTTAGAGAAAAAATAACATATCAATTTTACAAAAAGATTTTTAATTTTACCAATTTTGTAATAAATATGAATTATGTATTCAAATAGTTTTATCTTTTTAACTTATTTCTTAAAAATTTATATCATTTTAATAAAAATATTTTAAAATCATATTTATGTCTTTTTCATAGGAGTAGTCTATAATGCGACCTTTTGGAGTTTGACGTGACAAGTTTATGGATGGATGGTTACATAGCATGGTGAAAATGCATGTGGAAAGTTTTTTGATTTTTCGGCCGCGCTTCTTCCGGCAACTCTGACTCGTCCTTATACGCATTCAATGCCAGGTCGATGTCGAAAATTTGAAATTTCAAATGCTATCTTCCCGCCTTCAAGCTAAAGGGTTGCGAGCAGTGTTTTTCTCGCATCCTCGCCATCCAATCACCGTCTTTCTCCAGAAAAACTCTTGGAATGCCATTTGAGCTGGCGCGGGAGGATTCTGACTAGACCCTTGGGATAGATTCCAGCAATCTCAAAGCACTCTACAGGAAAGGGTGTGCATCGGGCTCAAGAATTATGTAGCGGCATGTGAATGTTTATAGAAAGCCGACGAGGCCACCCCTGACCAGATGGAAATATAAGACGCGCTTCGCCAAGCCAAGACTCTGTACTCCTAGAGCCGGAATGGCAAGTATGACATCTTGGACTACCTGCTCGAACGTGGGTCTTCTACTCAGGAAGTGACCGATTTTATTGGCCCAATAGAGATTAAGATGACCAAAAATAGTCGTCGCCGAGGACTCTACTCCACCCAACAAATAAGGTCTGGACAGCTCTTGTTGGTAAGCAACGTTGTCGCAGTTTCTTGTGAAAGCGACTCTACCACCGTGTATCATGTGGACAATAGGTGTGAATTGAATTCCACCTCTCAAGAGGAACTCGTGGCCGTGGTAGTCTTTGCTGCCAGGAAATCGCAGAGATTGCTCCATCAACATTATAGTTTATTCGATTCCTCTATGCCCAGCAACCTTCATGTTCCTGCCATATATCTATTTAAGACAGACGATCAAATCCTTGTGGGACAAGAAGTAGAAAATGAAATTTTACAGGTGGATGCTAACCGTATTCGATCTACGAGAACGGAAAAAGAGCATGTTTTGGCTGTTGTCGTCCCTCATTAACCATTCCTTCCTTCCGAACTCTGGCTTCTTGGTAATCAAAAGTGGCTTTTTTATCCAAATACTAATAGCATGTTTTCCCAATGGTGCGGGGGACCAGATCAAATATTACAATTCCACATTTTATACGGGGATGTAACTTAGATGGTAGAGTGCTTGCTTAGCATGCGAGAGGTACGAGGTTCGATACCCCGCATCTCCATTTCACAACTTTTACAAACCATGTTTTGTCATCCAACACGCAAACGCAAAATCCAAAAAAGATCTCCATTTCACAAATTTTACAAACCATGTTTTGTCATCCAACATGCAAACGCAAAATCCAAAAAAGATTGAAGGGACAAATTGAACGATATGTCAATTTGACAGAAAACTAAGGTTGGGAGTGTGTTTGATTCAATTTGACCCACGAGCTTCCAATGGGCACAACAAAGTTAAAACAGGAGGGTTTTTGAAAACTCCCAATTTAATAAAACGGCGGGAAGGGTGCTGAAAGAAATGAGACGGAAGTTTCAAAATCCCTAATCTAATAAAACAGAAGTATTGATCTTGGTTTTAAGAAATAGGAGGTTTTGAAACACTCAATGAATTCCCATATAATATGGGATCTAGTCAGGTGAGAGCACTGATCATTGTTTTAAGGGAGGTTTGAAAACAGGACAATTCCAAAAAAGTATAATAGTAATTACGCATCACAAAATTGGAGATGCGGGGTATCAATCCCCATACCTCTCGCATGCAAAGCGAGCGCTCTACCACGTGAGCTACATCCCCAAGTTGTGCAATATGCTGCTTCCTTTGTTTCTCAGATATTCTGTTATGTATTAATGATTTCAAAATCGTCTCAACAACCCAACGCCAATGCCACTATGATGAAGCTTAATCATAGATTGAAGACCACAGTCGTCACTGTGGTTTGGAAATAAATATTATTAGATGTTGCCCTGTGGCTGGTGCCAAAGAGAGGCCGATAGAAGTATTGTTTGTCAATTATTAATTTGAAGTAATTGTAGTTTTTTGACATGAAGGAAAAAAAAAGAACATAATTTAACTCATGAGACATATTTTCTGATTTAGAGGACCAATTTTATGGCCTGAAGGATGAAGAAATTTGTAGTGTAGAGCACTATACTGTGAAAAAAATATCGTTTTACGAGTTATGAGCTGAAACATAAAGAGGCAGACAATTTACTGTTGTCAATGTAACAATGAATTCAATTCCTGTTTTGCCATCTTATCTGATCCTTCACTACATGCAAACTTTGAAAGCAAGCAATCTTCATATAATTTATTAGTTTAATGTTTCCAATTAGGTAACATAATCCTCCAAAGTTTACCATTACAAGAGGTATATTCATTTGCATCGTTGCAGTCCTATATTCCCATCATACTCAACTTCCAATGTAAATATTACATAAGCTGTAATGGCATCCTGACAAATTGATGTTCAGTTTCATGAACATTGACAAAAAAAACACTTGGTGCAAATTTAAGATTTCTCAGAAAATATATTCATTTTCGTTATGGGTAATTTGCCAATGGAATGGAAAAGGAGGCTGTTGAATCATTTTAAAAGGGTATCTCCATGTAGCATCCATGGAAAAAAGAAACCAAGCTATCAACAACAACATTGCAAAATAAGGGCAAAATTTTAGAGATGAACACTTGCAGCTTTCCATTTCCATCAAATACAACGGTAGAGGCCTCTACACGCTGTAATCTCTACTTCAAAATATGGTACACGGAAAATTGAAAAGAGACAAAAGAATCAACTCTTATGTGGGAGCACCTAACTCTCTAGTGCTTCGACATTATTTATACTTGTGATCTCCATATTCTTTCTTCCAAAGAAATGACCATCACGGAAACATCGTCATGATATTTGGGGCGATCTCCTTGAGGTATATCTAAAAGCTCATGGAAATCCATCCTTGCATCCATATGCCAGTTGAATACTTCAGAAAATCAAGTACAATATAGCACTACTATTGAAATAACTTTATTTCAAGCTATTTCCAAGCATTTAAGTCTCCTTACCAACTTTCTTTGTTGCACGAAAGAGGACCTCTTCAACAAGTTGTTGGGCAGGATCTCCATCCGGATAAGATGACATAAACCATTCCACATGGTTAACCACCTCTTCATTGGTAAAATATTGATAAAGACCATCTGATGAGAGTATCAAATAATGGTCTTCAGGACCCAGTCTATGGTGACGAAGAGCAGGTGTGCAGGTGATGTATGGCGCAGTGCCAACAAAATCAATTCTAAATACCTCGAGAAGAGCATCATTCCATTTCAGCTGCAATCACAAGAAGATAAGCATCCATCAGACCTAGAGCATGATGTGATCAATCTACTTCACTGGCTAAATTTTAAACCGAACAGATGAATGTCTTAAATGCAGACCTATTGTCTAATACTATAAACTAATCATTTAAACCCACAAAATTAGCCTGAGAGATAAATAACTACTAATGTTCACATCCTTTGTAATAGCCTAACTCTAGAAGGCACTACATGTATTGAGCTTGCACGAAATTAAATTTGTTCTAATCATCTGAAACGTGATTTTCACTGTTATTGTTGTATTGAAAGTTTTGTTGTAACTATGAAATGAGGAAATCACTGTTTGTGTCAATGCAATTGGAATCGTTTTAGCATAACAACTTTTATATGGAGTGGTTTTAGCATAATTAGCATAATTATTTGTCTTGACTCTTGTGCATAACACCCTTCAAGATTTTGAAACAAATGGAACAATTGGAAAAAGCTGCCTGTGTCTGCCACATTCTTATATTTAACTTTAGAGTTAGATTCTTGTTACCTACACAAAATTATCAGCCATATTATGACCATGTGCAGAAAGCTTGTGCCCAAGAGGATTTGAAGATTCTACATTTTGTTATGATCCAAAAAAGAACAAACTTTGCAGCATCAAGGAAGGCTGTGATCATGATTAAGGAAGACCACACTCAATGCACAAACACCATGAACAACCATGCTCAATATATATATTATAAATAGTGCAGAAAGCTTGTACCAAAGAGGATTTGAAGATTCCTAGTTTGTATAGATCCAAACAAAGATGAAAATTTAAAACTTTACACAACAATGAAGGCCATAATGATAATTCACAAAATTTTATGTTTAGAACCAAAACAATACTAGTGACCATAAAAAAATAGTGCCTAAGAGGACTTGAAGACTCTCATTAAGATTAAAAATAAGGATCAAAACTTTGCTCACTGCACAAGATGCAACAATGCCGCCTGTAACAGTGTAAAACAATAAGAACACCCATGCTCTCAAGGTATATGGTATAAATAATTCAAAAAATGCTAAATATTTTTACTAAACAAACAACAGACAAGACAGTCCCTTCAACCAAACTAAAAATTCATTTTAATAACCAATCTATATAGAGAAGATTTGCAACCTGTCCATCTGCAATTATCAAGAGAACATGGTACTGCCCACCACTCTGTTCCACGAGATGGATTGCTGCTTCAATAATTGGGGCAAAAGATGTTGGCCCTAAATAAGAAAAGAACATACAAGAAAAGTATATGAAAACACAGGATATACGCAACATATACACATATCAAGTAAGCCAGTCAGACACACTTTCCCAGCTTAAGCCTTAGAATGCTAAAGGCTATTTAATCTTCATATCTTCAGGTGGAATGTCAAAGTTCCATTAACTAACCAGCCAGTCGAAGATGTGGTACTATCTCCCTGTAGCGTCTCAACACTTCTTCAAATCCATTGCATAATCTATCATCCGGATAGAAACTAAACACACTTTGATCATGTGTCAAAGCTATGAAAGAAAAAACAACGCATTATTAGGAATAACCAGATTGCTACATATGTTATGAATTCATGTTAACCAACATAAGAAAAATAAATTGTGCCAAATTCAAACAAGATTTTCAATCGAAATAGAGATCAAAACTTGCCATCCCCGAAACCAAAACAAGGGATCAAGTTGTCTTCATCAAATGCAGATAAGGTCCTCCCAATTATCGAAATTGCTTGTTCATAAGGGTTTGGCGTGTCTCCAATGTGGTGCAAGCTTCGGCGATTAAGAGACCTTGCACTTAAAATCCATAACAAAATGTTGAAGTGATCACTTTGATTTAATTTGGATTAAAAAGTAAAGAGCCTGCAGAATTATTAACTTAAACTAAAAAAACCGATAGAAGTTGTATTCAATATATATGAGCAGACTACATAAACCCACTAACAATTCTTGAGCAAATAACCACGTTTAAATAAAGGCAGATTGGCTATTTTAAAATTTTAAACTTGCATGGAAATTATGACATTAAAAACTTCAGGATCATGGGTAATAGAACTTTCCTGTCCACTCATTGCTCTTTGTGAAGTCAATCCCTACAATCAAGTTGGAAGATTCGAGGCCAACTTGTGCGAGAGCTGCAGTCACCTACAAAAAAGATAAAAATACAAACAAATCAGAGAATTCTCCCTAGAGCGCTTATAACCATAACTTATCAAGCCAATTAACACTGAAATATATGAGATAATACAAGCTAATTACTCAAATGTCATAATCAGGTACATCCAAACCCATGCAAAGCCAGTTCTTTAGAGCATTACAATATGACTAAACCTTTGACCAAAATTGTTGTGTAGTATGTTGACCTAAATAAAATACTTAATTGTCTTGAATTAATAGAAAGTATAGATTAATACTACTGAATATGATCTCAACACTAAGCTTTATTTTTCAATTCAAATTATGCATTCCACTGGATTTAAATGTGTTTACTAGGGTTAAAGAAATCTGAAAACCGGTGAGCCTATGAGACTATCAATTACAAAGACCTAAACCTATTTTAAACTTATTGTATTTCCTTTTTAAAATGGTAAAACAAAAACAAAAAACAAAAAAAAAAAATCATACCTATTTTGACTTGTTTGTGACCCGTGTAAGATCTATTTTGCTTTTGTTTTATTTGAAGTTTTAAAGATTTGTGATTAAAGAAAATGCATAGGTATCCTATTTCGGGCAATAATGTATTGTATGTACAACATTTTATGTGTAACTCATACAAATGAGCTACCTAATTGCATATCAAGAAATTACTAGTCAAATAGGCCTTTCAATATTACTTGTTATCCTCTGTGATGCCTTCTCTTTCCCATGTCCGAAGCAGAGCAATCAACGATAATGCGCATTTTAGAGTCTCCACCTGAAAATATGACAGCCACTTCTCCATAAATAGGCAGACTGATACCTTTGCAAGAAAAATGAATCTCCAACTATAAATTGCTGCATATGATCTTTTCGAGTGTGATAGACTACTCAAAAATAGAAATTAAACACAACAGAGTAAACAAAAGCTCATATGGTATGCCCACCAAAAAATTTGCTGAAGTGACACTGTAGTCATACTTTCCATCTCGTTTTGACCACACAATTAGTATTCCTTGTGAACTTGTAAGCACTGTTAATGCAATTGTCACAAGCGACCTGAATAAACACAAACAGAAAATGACACGTCAGTAGGAAAACCTTCAAAAGGCATGCAACCAACGGAACTACTATATCAAAATACTCATTTGCGCTTCCACTCTGATCCATTTCGAATAGAAATTTTTGGATTATTTGTGATACCTGCAAAGCATGCACCAATACATGCATACTCATTTAAACTGATTCCATTTCTGTGAGTATCGCTAACTAAAGTGTTACCTATATACAGAATGGTATCAAAGAGCTGTTTTGGTGTCACAGTGTAGCATGAACATACCTTCGGAGCCAGATCTAGGGGGTGGATCTTCAATATTTGATGGGCCCTCGTCCCTACTCTGCCACAATGAAAGCAGCCATCAGGAACTTTGTCCTTTGTATATGATTCATTTATGCAGTATGCACAAAACAAACTGGTTTGATCTAGTGATTATTGGGTGGCATTAGTTAACACAACGCCATAATTCAAATCTCGAGGAGCCATTTCAATCCCATCCGCAGCAGAGACCTTAATGCCAAAGTTACAACCGAATGAAACATGCACCGATATGGGGCCCCGAGATCTCCAAAATATGCTTTATTTACAATAAGAATGATTCTACAGTTAGACCTTCATTTTTAGATAAAAAGAAAATTAATCGGCGTTTAGACCTCATGTTCGGAGGTCAAACACAAATAGCAGCATTGGAATCCTTCCATGCCATGAACTGAGTAAGAAAATAATAGATATATCAAGGCCATCTAGGCAAAAGCTCGCTTTCCGGCACATGGATACCATATTTTTAAACACACAACATCCACCCGATGAGTCTAAGATTTTACGAGGCTATAGAACAGCGTTACAAATGGCCCAAACTAATGAAACCAATTCACCCATCACCCTTGATGCCAGATTTGCACAAATACAGGCAATCGAGAACAGACCCACAATAGAGTGCTATCTATTTCCAGAGCGCTCAATCTCCAGCAAGCTATTTATTTCCAAGAAACAAGATTCAACAATCAAACATCAGTTTTTGGAGTGTCTCTACAGGGCTTGAGATCACCAGAGAGCTATCTATTTCCAAGAAACACACCAGAGTGCTATTTGTTCTTCCGAGATACAAGATTCAAAATTCAATCATCAACATTTGGAGGGGACACAAATTGGGGATTTGAGATTCTGACATTGCATCATCAAGCAGAAAAGAAAGTGCAACACTTGAAATTCCAGTAAACCATGAATTTACTTCAGCATAAATATAATATTTACAATGCGGGCATCATATCTCATACACCTAAAGGAAGCCTAGATCGTCTTATACTGGCGATTGTGCTAATGGGCAGGGCCAAACTGTAGCGCCATAGAATCCCACAATGTCAACACCTTGCAGCTAGAAAAACACAGATTTATTTCAAGGCTGCCTTGGCTAGAAACTCTCGAACAAAACAAATGCCATATTATCACAACTCAGAAGATTGGGCTACGGATGCATTTGAATTTCTTTGAAATGGAGCAGGGGGTGTTTATGAACTGAGAGTCACCGTACTCCATAACATCGTAGCCATAGATTGGAAGATCCGATCTGCGGACATATTTCAAAGAGGGCTCCATTTGAAGATAGAAATCATCTAATAAATCATGCTTTGGTGAATATGAAGATTTTGCCTTACTGTTCATATTCAAAGCCAATAATAAATCAGGGTTTTTTGCACATGACTTTACTTTCTTCCCTGGCATTTTCTTGCGACTGTCCAATTTTACAGAACAAGAGCCATCAGCAAAGTTAAACTTGGCTTTCTTGCCTCTGATCTTTTTAGCCTCTTCATCATAGGCTTTGGCGGCCTCCTCTGGCGTGTTAAACGTTCCAAGCCAAACCCTAATGCCCTTTCTAGGAACTCGGATCTCCGTAGCCCATTTTCCCCATGGACGCTGCCTGATACCTCTGTACAAATTCCTCCTCTTCCTCCCGCTGCTCTTGGCTGAGCACTTTTCGGAATCCTTGAAAGGAGGAATCTCGAAGTCCTTAAAAGCAGGAATCGCCTCATTTTCATCATCTACAAATCCCAGCCAAAGTGAAAATAACAGAAAAGAACAAGCCCTAGGAAGCAATTGCAATTTCTTAAATGCAGAGATGTTATTAATAGTCGCAGCTCACCTGAAGAAAATTCATGTTGGCGCTTGAAAATATTCTTGCTGGGCTTATCCTTCTTCTTGTATGCCTCGTCGATGCTACCCGGTTTATTTAAGGATTCAGACACGGCTCTGCCATTGATGAGCAGGGCAGCGAAGGTATAGAAATCCAGGCATAAATCTTTTAAAAATAGTTGTTGTCGTCACAGCAGAACACAAAACAATGGCTTAATGAACAAAATACAGATGGCAGAGTGCAACACAGAAATTGTTGGGAATGGAACTTCGTGGCAGAGTACCAACCAAAAATGTTGCAACCGTAAATTACAAGTGTATCGGCCGTTTTGGAGAATATTGAGTACCGGGTTCATTATCCAGGGAATAAACAGCAACAGGTGTCCTCTGCACAAACAGCAACAGGTGTCCTCTAGAGAATGAATATGTTGACGATCAAAAAAGTGATCTCTTTCATAAGAGAAGAACTATCGGCCTAATTATAAATAATATTTAATGTGATGGATATGAGATATAATTTTTTGAGATGAGATTTAATTACTTTAAGTAGGTTATTCATTTAAATAAGTTATTTATTTATGATTATTTTTATGAGAGATAGTTTAATTTTTAATGATTTTTGAACAGTATTCATTGTATAGGGTGATGCTCACAGGGGTGATGAAGTGGGATTGAAACTAGTGAAATGAATCACATAGCGTCAATCATCACTTCAGGAACTTTCACCTAGTAATCAGGACTTTCCAAGAGATCCCCCATCCCAAATGGCCTTTAGCTCAAGCCCTCTTAAGTGTGGAGTTTCCCCACAATCAAACCTACTTAGCTTGCTACCCCATTTGCAAAACCTTAACAAGTATTGTGCCTCTTCTGCATAAAAGACATTACTATTATACAATTCATTCCTCCAATTTCCAAAAAATAAGACATACAATTCAAAAAATGATTTTAAGAGTTTTAAGGCATTCTAATTTCACGAAATGCAAGTGCATTAATCTTTGAACCAAAGATTTTTTAACGGTTTTCTCCAAATCTATTTGACAAAGAATCCACTTTATATAACATTTATTATAATAATTATGTAATCAAAAATTTAAAATAACTATAATAAACATAAATATAATATAATATACAACTAAATTATTATATAACATAACATCATTTATATACATTATGCTTAAAAAAATGATTTAATATTTAACATTGAGACTCTAAATTATATATTTTACAATTTTTGTTTTCTAAAATTTATTATTCACTAAAAATTTCGAATTTTATATATATAGATTTCACAATTTTTATTTTTTTAACTTTTAAATATAAAAAATATAATAAGTTATTTAAATATAACATATTATAATTTATTAATTTAGTTAATAAAATGAGAATTTTAAAAGTTATCTGCTTTACCTTTTCACACTTTATAAGTGATCAGAAACAATAATTATAATTTTTAAAATATATAAAATATAATTTGTTTAAATATATCATATTATAATTTCATTAATAAGATGATAATTTATGCCGAAATATTTCGGTAATAATCACATTACAATGAACAAAGTCAACGCGTTTCGAACCAACCAGTGTGGTTCATCATTAGGACTAGGTGAGAGATCAGATCCGATCGTTGAGTTTAAATAGATGTAGAAATGGTAAAGTAAAACAGTTAGAATAACAACTAATTTGACTTTGAAAATAATAACGGTTAGTTCTAATAATTTAATTGTTTGCTTAATAAAACCTAACGACTAGATTGACTATTAAAATTAATAACGGCTATATCTATTTAATAGTTTAATTCATATATAAAAATCTTTTTATCTTATTAATATTTATTTTATTATAATTATTTATCTAACTATCTTAAAAAATAAATAAATTAAATAAATTAAATTAAATTAAATTAAATTAAAAAAATAATAAATAAATTAAATTAAATAAATAAATAAAATAAAAGAGAATAAAATTAAATTAAATTAAAAAATAAATTAAATTAATTAATTAAATTAAATTAAAAAATAAAAATAAAAATAAATAAATAAGTAAATAAAAATAAATAAATAAATATAAATATAAATTAATTAATTAATTTAAAAATAATAATAATAATAATAATAATAATAATAATTAATTAATTAATTAAAATAAAAATAAAATAAAATAAAGATATAAATAAATAAAAATAAACTAAAATCAAATAAAAAATATATATATAATAATAAAAAATTAAAAATAAAAAAGAAAAATTAAGAATATAAGGCAAAGATCCAACACCTGCTTATATTCCAACCGTCATCTCTATTGAGATTTATGGGTCTTTTTTCAATTTTAAGGGCCTCTCTTAACTTACGATGATGAAAATGATCAATCCTAGCTAAGACCTTAGCCTCTTCGATGCAGATATGATGATTAGTCTTTTCCACATGCTCAACTAGGGTAGAGGTGCGGGACCTTCCGTGCCTAATGTCAGCTGCATGTTCACATATCCTTTGGCTAATAGACCTACCCATTTCACCAATGTACGACGTCCCACAGGAACAAGGAATAATGTAGACACCTTTTCCATCCCTAGGGTTCACCGGATCTTTAACCGATTTTAGAGAGCTGCGAATCGTGTTAAGGGGCTTGAAGGAGGAGGAAACCCTATGCTTCCTAAGGATCCTAGCAATCCTATCAGTGGTACCCTGAATGAAAGGAAGCCTTACATTGCAGGACCACTGATTAGGCTCATTTTTATTTTTAACTAAGGGACCTCTTTCTGCTTTAAGAAAAGCCTTAAGACCTTGCGACTTACTATAACCATTTTTACAAAAGACACTGAGGAGATGTGTCTTTTCACCCTCAAGGTGAGACTCATCAGAGATTCTCAACGCCCTTGTAGCTAAGGTGTTGAGGACGCCTAATTTTTGAGCAGGGAAATGATGTGAATCCGCGTGAAGATATTGCTCAGTATGGGTTTTCTTACGAAACACCTAATGAGAGAGAGAACCATCTTCCTTTCTAGAGATAAGAACATCAAGGAAAGGAAGGCTACCATCCACTTCATATCCATAGTAAATTTTATGGAGCAAGATTGACTATTAAGATGAACGAAGAAACGATCAAGCTCTTCCTTACCATGAGGCCAGACGGCACAAGTATCATCTACAAACCTTTTCCAAAGCTTTGGTTGGTGCAGAGCAGAGGAAAGCGCCTTGGATTCAAAGTCTTCCATAAAGAGATTAGCAACAATCGGGGAAAGGGGAGAACCCATAGCAACACCACAAGTTTGCTCATAAAACTCACCTTCAAAACTAAAGAAAGTAGAAGTTAAGCAAATCCCAACTAAAAAGGTTGTGTTTGGATCAGTGATCCGATTAACGACTTCAATGGCCTCCTTAATGGGGATATTGGTGAAAAGAGAGACAACATCAAAACTAACAAACCTATCTTCAGGAGTCATTCTAACACCCTTTAACTCATTAACAAAAGATGAAAAATCTTTAACAAAGGAATCGGTACGACCTACGAGAGGTTTAAGCTTAAAGGCTAAATACTTAGCAAGAAGATAAGTCGGACCGCCAATGGTGTTAACAATGGGCCAAAGGGGAGCACCTTCCTTATGGATTTTGGGAAGACCATAGATTCTTGGAGTAAGGGGGTGCTTTCAATCAATTTATTACTAAGAGAACTCACGGAGCTACTTGACTTGATAGCCTCAGCAACTGCTCTCGAGACCTTTTTCAAGGGATTTTTGGAAAGTTTCTTGTAGCTCCCACTATTCTCCAAATGGTCTAACATTTTCTTCCTATAATCCTCTTTATTAAGAATTACAGCTGCACCTCCTTTGTCAGCTTTAAGAACAACAATATCCTTATTATTATTTAAGGATTTTAAGGCCTCAAACTCAGGCTTACTGAGGTTGCTCTTGGGGGGCTTGGCTTTCCTTAATATGACCGCACAATCCTGCCTAATAATGTCCTTAGAGGAATCCGGTAAGTCTCTGATGCCAAATTCAATGTCGCAAATAATATCTTGAACTGGAATTTTCCTAGGCACTAGGGCAAAATTAAAGCCTTTTTCTAGAAGCCTATAAACCGACGAGTCAAAAGAAAAGCTCGAGAGATTAACTACTTTATTACTAGAGATAATTTTATTGATATTAGTCTTATTATTAGAGTTGGTATTATCATTACTAAAACTACTTCTATTATCATTAATATTATTAATCTTGTCGTTATTAATATTATTATCTATAGTAAAATCCTTATTATTATTCTTAATATTGTCATTTTTAATATTCTTAATCATGTCATTACTAAAATTATTATCAATAGTAAAGTCATTCTTAATCTTGTCATTATTAATATTCTTAATATTGTCATTTTTAATATTCTTAATTTTGTCATTATCTATAATAAAGTCATTTTCATATTTACTATTTAGTTCGTTAAATCTCTTATTCTTAATTTTTGACCATTTTTCATTTTTAAAAGTTATATGCTATACCTTTTTCACACTTTACAAAAGTTATTAGAAACTATAATTTTTAACTTGCATTATACTTTGTAAAAGTAATTTGTTTTTTACATAAATTTTAACTAATAATATTAAATCTTTTTAACATTATATAAAACATATAAATGAAGATGCATTTAATTTTTTTATATAGTTATTAGTTTTTTTATATTAAATAATTTATCAAAATTGAAAAAAAATACTAAAAACATTTTGAAATACATTTTTATTAAATTAAAAAATAGTAATAGATTTAGTTTTTATTTATATTAAAAAGAAATTTTGCATTTAGAGAGAAACATTACATAGGAATTAAATGACATGCTAGAATTAAATTGAAATCTCTAGAATTGTTAATATTCTCAAAATGATGGAGGAAGATCTAACCTAGGGTATTTTGGTTACCAAATGAGTTAGTTTATAAGTTAGGATTTAATTATTTAATGTATTTTTCTTATAGTTTTAAGAGAAAATGAGAATTATTGTAATTAGGAGAAAGTTAGAGAGTATTTTCGAAGAGTTAAGAGATTTGAAAGTTAGCTAGATCTCATCTAGAGAAAAAGGATTAGGTGAAAGTTTTTATTGGTCATGAGAAATATTTTGGGAGTTTGTTTAGGATCTAGAACATAACTTATTTTGGGTTCAGATTCACTTATATAAATATAAGAGAATCCATGAAACATGTAAATGAAAGAGAAAAAGTAATGATTAAACCAATAATTCTCCTATAAATAAATGATTTTGAGATTTTATATGCATATGTATTATGTGTTAATTTTTAATTTGCAACCTTACGGTCTGCCACATCATTTTGGTATCAGAACATAAAATTGAGTGGTTGTGAGAACTCGGATATGTTCTTCATCCATAAACAAGGAAATTTTGAAATTATTGTCAAAGTGGAAAAAAGGGAAACAATTCCAAAGAGTGTGTGTCTAAGGAGGCTAAGTGCAAGAGGAGGAGGCGTGGTCGAGCATAGAACATGCACAAACTGGAAGAAAGAGTGAACAACACTCTGAAGTCGCAAGCATAATTGGATACTTGTTCACTGGTTAGATGACAAACTGACAAAGGGCTCATCGATATGGGGGAGCTTGGTTAGACCACAAACTGTTATTTGTCTCTATTATTTTGTTTATTCATTTCTAAAAAATGTGGTTGTTGAAACCCTGCAAGCGTTGAAGGTTGCATAAATGATAATTAAATTTTAAATATTGATGAAGCGATGGGTTTAAGGTCTGCGTTGAGGACTTGCACGTGAATAGCAAGATGCAGGTGTTGGTCAATTTCCTAGAATTGATAGAAAGAGAACACAGACAGAGGATCGAAAGCATTGATAATTTTCTAACAGTAAGTTTGAATTTATTTATTAAAATATGTATGAGGTTAACTTGAGATCCTGCCCAACTTTAATTGATGAGCAGAGGATGGATCGTTGCTACAAAAACAATGGTAGTTGAACTACATTGGGCTCAATTAAATTCCTGGGGAATACGGTCTGTTCCAAATTCAAATTGATCTACAGGAGAAATCAAACATGGAATGCATCTGTGTACAGGGTCGTAGTGTAAGTCTGGAACGTAGGCCCTCCATTCAGAAATCTAATATTTATGGAGTGTTGAAGCGTTAAGCAAACAATGGTAGTTGAACTACATTGGGCTCAATTAAATTCCTGGGGAATACGGTCTGTTCCAAATTCAAATTGATCTACAGGAGAAATCAAACATGGAATGCATCTGTGTACAGGGTCGTAGTGTAAGTCTGGAACGTAGGCCCTCCATTCAGAAATCTAATAGTTATGGAGTGTTGAAGCGTTAAGCAAATAAGGGAAGAGAAAGACAAATGTTTCCTACAGCGTTGTGATACCTTGACAAGCCGTGAATTTAGTGTACCAAATCGGTGGAGACTCCTTTCGTGAGTAGGGAAAAACTTTCGGGAATCAAGACAAAGTCTTAGCAAATGGGAGTGCAAATTCGATTTATGAATTTGCAACTAGTACGAAGAATCCAGAGATGTGTGAAATCGTGATCTACATGGAAATGGCTTGCGTACGTCCTAGTCAAAGACAAGTGTTTATGGTTGAAGAAGGTAGGTAATGGTGCATATCTCACTTGAGATGTGTGAAATCGTGACCTACATGGAAATGGCTTGCGTACATCAAGTCAAAGACAAGTGTTTAGGGTTGATGAAGCTACTTAATGGTGTATATCTTTTTTTTATTTTTTTTATTTTTTTTTGGTAAGTTAGGTTAAGTTATATTAAATCATAAAATAAATTTTATATAGGCATTGGGCTGAGATGGCAAGTGGTGCTTAGCCAATCTCAGTTTTGGTAGCTTTCAAAATAAAGCAGGTTTGGGGCTGTTTTTTAGGAGGAAACCAACCTCTTAAAAGAGTCAAACAGTCATGTTTTACAAAATGTTTCGTACGACATATAAAAACAAAATAGCTATAGTATGTCCTGAGTTGACAAAAAATAGAGATAAATCGAGATACCGCTCAGTCATGGTGTTCTTTCATCATCCTCTGTTGCAGGGTCTTCCTCCTCGACGAGGCATCCATATTCACGCGCAATGGCCTCCTCCTTAGTTGTTAGCTCGCGCAGGGGCTTCGGGGGGGGCTGCGTGGGTGATTGGAGCAACAGGGTACTCTGCATCTAAAACTCTAGTCCAAACTCCATTCGAATCCATGATCCAAACGTCTGTCTCTTCCTCTGATGGCTCGTGAACAAGGAGTGGCTCGGTTTTCCGAGGAGTAGGCAGCTCAGAGTGTGCTATGGTAAACTTCTTGGGGCCTCTTCTGCCCCTCGGTTCCTCTGGAGTTAAGACAGTTTCTTCCTGGGTGCAATCAGGCATTTGAGTAGCCTACCTATCGTGCTGCCTGAAGAGGAATCATCAATGGATTCCAGACGCTGATCTTGACCACGTTGATAACGCCCCGAGAACGCACCTCTTTGGCTACCCTTGATGGGCTTTTGATGTTGTTGTGGGGCCAAGGGGAAGCTACCGAGCAGAGGTAGGGAAACCAGGCTCAGAGCAGGGAGATGCACAATGGCAGTACGTGCAATATAGGTGCGCGGCGAGTGGGGAGGCGCGTAGCGGGGGAGCTCGCCACAGATAGCGCTCAACGGGGAGAGGCACAGGAGGAGGGGCTCGCTGCAGGGGTGCACAGTGAGAAGAATCTCAGTGGGAGGAACACACTGCAAGACGGCACTCAACAGGGCGCGCACGCCAGGGGGAGCGTGCAGGAGGGGGAGCGCGCAGGGACGCTGCAGCAGCGGCGTGATGGCGAGGGGAATAACAGAAATGGATCTAGAGTCCGACTGGAGCAATAGTAAGATGGCGGAATGGGGAGCTTCAGTGCCTTTTGAAGACCTGTGGCACGAGTGCAAATGCGGTGAGGGGTTGTGGCACGCTCGCAGATGCGATGAGGGACAATCCAAGTGTGGTTGCATGTGATACAAAGTATGGCAAGAGGTCAGGTGCAGCAGAGCACCATTATGAATGATTGATGAATTGAGTGTGCGCATCAAGTTAGAGCTAGCGTTGCAGGGCGTCATCAGCCTGAGCATGGGAGGATATGTGCTCACACAATCGGGGCGTGTCACCCGCATCTGAGGTCTCACTTTAATACTTTTACATGCTTAAATTATAAGCTTTAAAAAAGAAACATATAAATCACATTTTATAAATTGACTTTATAAAACATTAAATTATTTTAATATGAAGTATGTGAAAGTATTATATGGAGTGATAAGGTGTGTTTAATTTGGGAGATAATTAAAATTGGATGAGAGAAACTTAGTGGTGGTAAGAATGTTAAAGCCAAAGGGATGGTTTTCTGGGTCAAATTAAATTCATGCTCGAAGGTGCCCACATCTCTAAGGAACAAAGAAGTGAGTTGGAATTTTTTAAAGACTAAGTCAATGTTGTGTTCAAATGATAGAATTAGTTTTGAAGTAGAAGATTCATTTATGTAGTGGGATAATAAATGTATGAGTGTCAAGGTTTGAAGTAAAGGTCTATTTGTAATGAAGTCAAAAGTGTCTGGCAAGTTGTGTCAAGGCTAGATTCAATCTAAAATTTTTCTTTTGAGAAATTTTTGATAAAGTAAACATGAAGAGTTTCTGAAATAAGTGGGTCGAGTGAGTTTGTAAGGTCAAGTAAAAATGGTCAGAAGTCCTTAGAATTAAAAGTATCTCGATGTAAAATTTGTAAAGTTGAATCATAAGTCAAATCAAAAGTATATTGAAGTCATTGAATGTAATGGGTGCATGATCGGTAGAGCCCGTCTCCCAAAGTATGGTCAGTAGTCTATTAGGGGTTATTAATGTTTGTCGCTGCATATAGATTTTTCAAGAATTGGTGGAGGTCTAGGCATGGTGGTGTATTATTGTATGGGATACAAGAAGTGATTATTTGATGGTTCATGGGTCATCTCTCCTCCAACCAAGTTTGTGCTTCTTAGTGAAAGTAATACCCATATGGAGGGTTCGAGTAAATAATTTATTTTGGTTCCCTTTGTACATTAAACTCCATTTCATTTCTTTAAGTCGGTGGAATGATTTTGTTACATCACATATATGCAACCCTTTTAACAAAATTATTTTGATCTCAGGTGAAAGGCACTCTAGTTTCAATTTCAGTACTATTTGGTTTTAGTTTCCATCCAGTCACTCCCTTAGATTTTTCTATCTTGACTCATGTTCATCACACAATTTAGAAATGGATAAAGCATATTTGAATGAATTTTGTTAGGTCCTGTGTAGAAAGGAAAAGATAAACCAAAACAATCAGACAACGTAGCCTTGACTCCTAAAATAATATAAATGGAGCAAGGCAATGTAGGTCACAATGCAAATGTAATGGGCCTCTTGCACTAACAATATTAATGAAGAAGTGAAATGAAATCATCTTTGTACTATGTTTTTTGTTTAGCAAATGGATGCTCTATCTTCAGCTTTAATGCATTTTTAGCATGTAGAAACAAGGAACTCATTGAGATTAAGGAGTCAAACCCTTCTCACTATAAAAACTAGGATACTCTAGAGAGTGCTAATCACTAAAATATTTTGTATATTTTGATTATTTGTATATGACAAACTATGTGCGAAAATAAATTGGAATAATAAAGAAGATATAAAAGAATATCAAGTAAAGAGTTTTATTTTATCCAATAACACCCTCTTTTTTTATACAACTATATAAGTCGAGCTCAACACTTTAATATCTTACAGTTTCTATTTTGGTTAAACAAAATAGAAATTTATTTTAGCACCAAACAACTAAGGATCTTCCCACTCCGTCAAATTCAAATTTCGTTTTTTTTGTAATCCTGGAAGTTCCTTTCTATTCATTTCAAAAAACATGCAGGTTTTACATCCATGTCCAGCTTGGTCAAGTGGTCTCAACATGTGCACTGGGAAACCAAGTCTATTGGCCACCTTACCGCATTATATGTCATCCAAAAATGAAAGAGTCTGATATTATCTAACAACGCTATATAAACATGATTGTCTCTAATTCTCCTAATGACTATATATCTATAACAACATATCAAAATCTACAATTTAGTCATGCATACATATCAAAAATTTTGGAAAGAAAACTATGCAAATCACATTGCTACTCATCAGACAAGTTAACAGACGTTGGATCCTTTGCACTGGACCCTGGAAATTGGGTATGGAGAAGGCATGGAATATGCTTCTCTATGCAACTAAGGTGGGTGTTTTGTTGTTGAATCTGTCGTTGAATAAGTTGAAACTCCTTAAGGATTTCTTGAAATTCTATTTCTATCTTCGATGTTCTAGCAGAAGAGGTTGTCAAGGATTTGACCACGATGTTCTTCATCATGCAATAAAGAAAAATTGTGTGTTGAAACTAAGTGTACCAAACTCTGGAATTTCCAATGTCCGGGACAAAATCTCGCCATTCTTCCATAACCAATTCATTACTTTCGACTTGCTGATTTAAGTTGGACTCCCATCCTGAAATTAGTTGTTGAATCTGAGGCTGAGAGTTTGCCTAGTAGGCCTGGGCTACTTCTCGAATTAGGCTCGAGGTATTTCTGCGACCTCGTACCCTGGCTTGGTGTGGTTGGGTCTGACATCTGCCATGCCCCTGTTTGCTACCTCGGCTTCTCCCACGACCTCCCCTCGTAGAATTACCTATGCCTGAGGAGGGACGTGCCATAATATATCGCTACCAACCACAAAGGTAAGAGAAAAAACAATATTCAAAAGCCAAGACCGCTAGCACCAGGGCCCTCGTCCTGACTGGGAACCAATGCAGATGCAAACAACCTAGTGTAGGGCCCCGACGAAGACAAAGAGGGTTTAGACCTGAAGAAATGGAACAACATAGTGCAATAGGATAATAAGCATATAATCTAGAAGCCAAATTTATCCTCGCAACGTTGAATTGGGTTTGACAAAACAAGCCATCAACAACATCCCACAAGTCCCTGAGATTTCTTGAAACGGGGACCATCGTCAATTCAAGGGTTTTATTTCCCAAAGATCTTTATCATGTCAGGCAACAAGTTCCTCAAGGATGCTATATATTGGACAAAATCCCTCATGCAAGAAATGAATACCAAGTTCCACTGCTCAAACCCTGAATACATGCACATCATAGAAAGCAAAATTCCATAACAAATAGAGATAATTCGACAATGCTCAGGCAACCCAACAAAGTAAAGGATTCTTGCCTCCCATATTTCCCTGGAGGTTACATTTCTAACCCAAGACACCATTTCAAAGACAACCTTCCAATTAATTATGAGGTAGCATGTGAACATAGGGGTAAGGGAATACATGGAGTGAACAAAATTAACATACCTGCAACAGTCGCCTATTGAAGGAGGGGTGATATCGTCCGCACCTGGGTGGCTAACCTGGTGAGTTACCAGTTCAGTCGCCCTAGAGACATATGGAGAACCTGTTGCAATATCGACAAGCCAAACTTGATTCACTGCATAAAGCCCTAATGGTATTATGTCTCGTCAATCTCTGCTCCACCATTTAATTCCTATCACATGCCTTGCCTCCTTACACATGAGGGGGTATGTGTGAGGGTCATTTTTAAGGGGGTATGTGTGAGGGTCATTGTTTGACCACCCCTATCCCTTCTCATAACTCTTTTTTCCATGGAAAGTTTCCACTCAGTTCCCATTCATCAACTCTCACTTCGATCAGAAAAAATTCAAATTTCATATTACTACAATTTCACCCCTATGAGCATCACCCGATGCAATGAGTACTAAGTGGACTATTCAAAAATCATGAGAAATTAGTCAGTTACGACTACCTCTCATGGAAATGGCCATAGATGAATGACTTACAGATCCATATTAACTTCAAATCTATCAAGCACCGAGAGGGATCAAATCTCTTGAGGTGAAAATCTCTTTTTTGAGTGAAAAACGTGAGGAAAGGTTTGCACCTCAAGAGATTTGATCCCTCTCGGCGCTTGATAGATCCGAAGTTAAGATGGATCTACGCTAGTTTCAGTTGTGTGCGGCCAATGGAAATATATCGAACATATGATTAATTTTATCAATAATATGCAATATAAATATAAACATTTTATATATGCTAAATATGTCTGATATTTATCTGGTCATTTTAATTTTAAAATTTTCTTAGTTACCTTAGTTTGTTGAGATGATAAATATTGTGAATAACTTTAATGATGAAAAATGATGAAATAAAAAATTTGAATGCAAAGTGACAATGTAATAGCGTTGAATGATAGAAAATGTGAATAATAATAATGCAGTCAATTATAAATAGTCTTTCATTGTGATCAATCTCAAATTACTTTCTTCTATTATTCTTATTGTCACCACTGTTAGTTTTGCCATCTTTTCATATCGATTATATGAAAAGTACAATTAAAATCATAAACCATTTAAATATTTAGCTCAAACTATTGTACTAAAAATCATACATTGTCTTTCTTGCTCTTCAATATTAATTGGTTGAATTACTATAACACAAAAATCAATGTACATTGTCAATAATTTTGTGTGCTTACACTGAAATCAATGCACAATGTTAATCCAATCACTTTAAAATTAATGTACCATCAATGTACATCCAATTACATCAAATCAAAAATCAACGTCTACATGAAATCAATGCATCTAATGCAAACAATCAAATAAGATTTGAAAAAAACATCTACATTGAAATCAATGCATCTAATGCAGGTAATCAAATAGGATTAGAAATCAACATCTACACTGAAATCAATGTATCTAGTGCAAGTAATCAAATAAGATTAGAAACCAACATCTACACTGAAATTAATGCATCTAGTGTAAGCAATCAAATAAGATTAGAAATCACCATCTACACTGAAATCAATGCATTTAGTGCAAGCAATCAAATAGGATTAGAAATCATCTACATTGAAATCAATGCACCTAGTACAAGCAATCAAATATAATTAGAAATCAACATCTATACTAAAATTAATGCATCTAGTGCAAGCAATCAAATAGGATAAGAAATCACCGTCTACATTGAAATCAATGCATTTAGTGCGAGCAATCATATAGGATTAGAAATCATCTACATTCATTAGGGGAATTTTGAGGTCTAAAATGGGATAAAATAATAGTGGAAAAAATCTAATAAGATTTGATGAAATCATCAAATTTTAGAGGGAAACATGAAAAAACTACTTTTTCAATTCATATTTTCAACTTATCTCCCAAAGTTTTTACTCAAATTTCGAGCGGGAGTACTCATTGGATGCGGAATTTAATTCCCCATCCAAGGAGTACCCATGTTGCATACTTTCGATGGGTCCTACTACACGAAAAATGAGAAATACATAAAAAAAAACGTGATTACAATCACGTTTTTTATGTATTTCTCATTTTTCGTGTAGAAGAGTTCATCGAAAGTATGCAACATGGGTACTCCTTGGATGAGGAATTAAATTCCGCATCCAACTAGTACTCCCGCTCGAAATTTGAGTAAAAATTTTGGGAGATAAGTTTAAAATACGAGTTGAAAAAGTAGTTTTATTATTTTATTATTTTTTAATATTTTTACTTTTTTACTCCAAAAATGGTGAATCATCCATTATGAATGACATCATCATCTTGAATCCTATTGGTTGTTATAAAGTTTATTTTTGTTGTACATTTTTCTTATGAGGCCCATTTTAGACCTCAAACTTCCCCTAATGGAAATCAATGCATCTAGTGCAAGAAATTAAATATAATTAGAAATCAACATCTACACTAAAATCAATGCATTTAGTGTAAGCAATCAAAATGGATTATAAATCACCATCTACATTGAAATCAATTCATCTAGTGAAAGGAATCTTCTTCCCTGTCTCCCCCCTCGAACTACATCTCTCTTTCCCTCCCTCTCTCCACTCTCTCACATCCTCCCTCTTCCTTCCTCTCTCTCCATTTCTCTCCCACATATCTATCTCTCTCTCTCTCCACCCTCCAACTATGTTACTATATCCCTCCCTCTCTCCTCTCCTCCCTTCTCTCCATATCTCCTTCTTTGTTTCTTTATCTCACCCAAAAACATACACACTCTCTCTCCACTTCTCAGTCTCTATGTATTTCTTTTTCCCTCTCTCTCTCCCCCTCCAAATCCATCTCTCTATCCCTCCATATCTCCTTCTATCTTCCTCCCTCTCTCCTCCTCTCTCTCATCCTTCCTCTCTCTCTCCCTCTCTTCTTTATCTTTTCCCTCCAATTTTATCTCTTCCCCCATCACTCTCTCTCTCTCTCTCTCTCGACATCTACACTAAAATCAATGCATATAGTGCAAGAAATCAAATAGGATTAGAAATCACCATCCACAATGAAATCAATGCATCTAGTGCAATAAATCGTCTTCCCTCTCTCCCCCCTCCAACTCCATCTTTCTTTCCATCCCTCTCTCCACTCTCTCGCATCCTCTCTCTCTTCCTTCCCCTCTCTCCCTTTCTCTCCCACATCAATCTCTCTCTCTCTCCCTCTCTTCACCCTCCAACTCTATTACTATATCCCTCCCTCTCTCCTTCTCCCCCCATTCCCTCCATCTCTCCTTATTTTTCTCTTTATCTCACCCCCAAACATACACACACTCTCTCTATTTCTCCCTTGTCACTCCCTCTCTCTCTCCACTTCTCACTTTCTATGTATTTTTTCTTCCCTCCCTCTCTCCTCCACTCTCTCTTCCTTCCTCTCCTACCTCCCTCTCTCTTCCCTCGTCTCTCTCTCTCTCCCTCTCTCTCTCTCTTTTCCATCCAATCATCTCTCTCTGTCTCTCTGCCCTCTAATCCTCTCTCTTCCCCATCACTCACACTCTCTGTCTCAAACTATGTTACTATATCCCTAACTTTCTCCTTCTCTCTCCTTCTTTCCCCACTTCTCTCCATCTCTCCTTCTTTGTCTCTTTATCTCGCCCCTAAATATACAAACTCTCTCTCCATATCTCCCTTGTCACTCCTCCTCTCTCTCCACTTCTCACTCTCTATGTATTTTTTTCTTCCCTCCCTCTATCCCCCTCCAACTCCACCTCTATATCCCTTCCTCTCTCCGCCTCTCTCTCAAGTCCCCTCTCTCGTCCTTCCTCTCTCTCTCTCTCCCTCTCTTTCTCTGCCCTCCAATCCTCTCACTATCTCCCTCCCTCTCTCCTCCTTTATCCCCCCTCCATATTTATGTCTCCATCTTCCTCTCTTACCCTTTTCTACATCTCTCACTCCTCTCCCGCTCTCTCTCTTCATTCCTCCTCTCCCCTTTCCTTGAGTTTATCCCCATCTTTCCCTTCTCACTCTCTGTATCTCTCTATGTCTTTGTTCTTCTCTTCCATATATATCTAGATTTAATATATGTTATTGTATATTATAATATAACAAATTTAATATTGTATTAATTCAAAGTTATTAAATTTAATAATATGAATATGAATATTAGATTTAATAATAATAATAATCTTTTAATATTAATATTAGGGCTCATATTGTTGTTTTTTTGCATGGTATTAATAATAATTTGACCCAGAGTCTTCACCTAAATAAAACCTCTTTTTTAAATGTTCGTAAATATAAAGAGGTTTATGGAGTAAATATCAAAAGAGGTTTTATTAATTTACCATATTTCTTTTATTTACCATGGTATTTGGCCCATAGGCTTCGTATATAATTACATGTTGATTTATAATGATATTTGATAGGCTTTTATATATTTATCATGCCTCTTTATACCTATTTTATATTGATTTATTTATTTACCATACCTCTTTTATAGATATTGTATTTAGCCCATGGTATTAATAATAATTTGTCTCATGGTATTTGGCCTATAAACTTCACCTAAATAAAGTCTCTTTTTTCAGTTCTTGTAAATATAAAGAGGTTTATGGAGTAAATATAAAAAGAGACTTTATTTATTTACCATACCTTTGGAGTAAGTATAAAAAGAAGTTTTATTTATTTACCATACATACCTAAGGTTTATTTATATTTTTATTTATTTATCATACCTAAACCTCTTTATATTTTAAATTATATTGATGATGATGATGATGGTTAAAGGTCCACTGAGACCAAATTTTGGTCTATCCGACCTAAAGAAACGAATTATCCTATGCTTAAAGAGCTTAAAAAGATGAAACTGAGATCTAATGGGGTGTACCAAGGCACTCTAAGAGAGTGATTTTCATCCTCGATGCTCATATTCTCACATATGTGTTTTAGAGATCCTTTCCACCCATGGTGTTTTAGGGACTGCCCAACTACATGTTTCACTATAGAGCTCATGAGAGTTCATTCCTATCTTAACCATATTAATTTTTTGTTTGAGCTAATTAAAAGATAAATACTTTTAATCTTCTAAAGTAGAGTTGATGACCTCCTTATAATAAACATAATTAACATAATAATAATTAATTTTATTTTTAAATAAGATAAAGATTAGATCAAAAATATTAAATTTTAAACATTACATTTACTTTTACATGTTTATATTTTTAAGTGAGATCTACCCTTATACAATTATATATTTTAATTTTATAATCAAATTTTTTACTATCTATTTTTATAATTTGTTATATCCTTTTTCGAGGAGTTGTCTACCGAGGCCGCGTTTTGGCCCGGACGGCAGAAATCTGCCGGAATCCGGTCAACTAAATTTTAAAAAATCAAGTAGTTGCAATGCTTGGGATCCATTTTTTATAGTGGAAATGGATTCAGCACTATCAAAAACCCCTGGGCACTCAAAATACTAATGTTTAACAACTGTAAACAAGATTCTGGGCAAATCTTTGCCAGATTTTCTGAAAATCGTTACCAGATTCTGGGTCAAAACGCGGCCTCGGTAGACTAAGCGCTTTTTCGATAAGCGGATCGATATATATATATATATATATATATATATATATATATATATATATATATATATTACTTTGGATACCAAGTGTTAGGAGAAATGGAATAGATTAAAAAGAAAGTCTAACCGATTTTAATTTCAAATGCTAAAAGTGAATTCTCCTCAGCAATGATGTAATTTTTTATATATCTTATTAAATGCTCAATTAAGATACACTACCAAAACTATTGGCTATCTTTTTTTCAATTCCGTTTTGTTTGGAAAACCTGGTTAAGTTGCTCAACCTCTACGGCCACAGAAATCGTCCAAGATAAGGAGTTGATATCAGATAGAGAGGAGAAAACTCCACTCACTTTGCCATGGTTATCTTTTAACTCAATTCATGATTCTTTTTAATTTATTCTAACTAGAAATTGCACCATATGTTGCAAAAGAAACGTCGTAAGCCAGTAGCATAGGAAAGAGTAGCCTATAAGAAATAAGAAGGAAATAGTATAGGAAAGAGTAGCCTAGAAGAAATAAGATGTTGTAGAGAATAAGTTATTGTGAAGGAATGAAAGGAAAACTTTGCTTCCATGGAAGCTAGTCGTGGAGGTTTCAAAGATATTGATGATAAGAGGTATCAACCAAAAAAATTTGTTATAGATTTTTTTTTTTTTTTTTTGTAAATTTTGTAGTACCTTTCTATTTTCTATTTTGTAAAGAGCAAGTTGCTATACAAATTTTACTGAAATTGGTAGCCTCAACCTGCCTGAAGGAAACCAGGTCTGTTGGCCACCTTAGAGAGTTATAAGCCAACCAAAATTGGTATTGTTTTTTCCTTCTACTCACAGCTAATATCCCTTTACTATGTCCATAAAATCTACAGATAAAACAGAAACTATACATACTATCCTCAAAAAATATACAAAACTAGATACAGAAAAGTGTCAACCATCTGAAGAATCCACAGGTGTTGGGTCCTTTGCAGTTGACCCTGGCATCTCCGCTTGCTACATGTTCAGGAGCTATTGTTCAATCCTTCATATTCATGCATTTGCTTGTATTTGAGCCTTGGCCATTTCCCGCATATCCTGTTTCATCTACTGGAGTTCAAAAAGCAGTGAAGGATTGGCTTTCTTTTCTTGCATACTCAACATCGCCTTTGCTAATACACATTTAAATTTCCAATATGTCTTAAATGATTGCTGGAATAAACAAACTATGCCTCTTGTATTCCCTGAGTCAGAGATAAAATCCATTCTTTCCTCTTGATCTTTAAGATCATCATCTTCATCATCACTTTCCCTCTCCCAACCCTGAATAGTTTTACGAATGTGCATTGGAGTCTGTGTATCATAAATATTTGCTATATTTTCTAGAGTTTTCTTATTACTCTTTCTTCTTCTTTTGCTTGGACCAACTGCCTAAGGTGGTTGTAGCTTCTTCCCTTTGCCTTTTGTCATTCTTCCCTGACAGACACTGTCTAATTTTATGAATGACAAAGACCCTGTATAGCGAAAGGTGACAATTATGTGAAAATTAGGTTCAATAGTAAACTTCGGATGATTCTCTTTTACCCTAGCATTGAAATATGGATTGTGCGTTGCAATATTTCGAAAACTAACAAACTTTTCCCTCTCATTTGCGAATGGCTTCCACCATTGAATTAACAGTAGTAAGGTTTTCCCGAGATAAAATAAAGTATACGCAGTGCCACGGAAATTTGGACTGACCCAAAGAAATTGAGACTTAAGAGGAGAGTAAATCCGAGTTTGGAAAGACCTCCCTTTCCAGACGCAGGAATAGAAATTGAAGAGCGAGATTTCCTAATGCAGTCCGAGACACTTAGATAGTGCATGAAAAGGCTGGAATGGCAAAGTACACTAAAGTACCAACAGCCAACTCTACCCTTAAGCTTTTGATACTCGGAGGCCAATTATTTTGGGAGCTTTTGAATACAAAGAAGAAACTTAACCAGACCATTCGAAACCAAGATAAAATAATTCTAGAGCAAACATTCAATAGACTTTGAAAAGCATGGATTTAACCCATGCGAATTAACATAGCTGAGGTGCTGGAAATGCGGGCCAGGAGGATTACAGAGGACCATACTTTCATAATCATAAGAAAAGCACAAACTTAACCCATGCAATTTGACATTACTGAGATATAGAAAAGGAGGATTAGCAGGGCTACGAAAGCAGGGCTGTATTTTCAAATCAACCCCCTCTACCATTACATGCAAACCATAAAAAAAGGAAAATCTAACTGGGAACGGCAAATTCTCTGCAACACCTATAAAAACTCCTTCTTTCATTGTCAGAATGCTAATAGGAAAACCTAATTTTGAAAATAGAGTGATGGGGACCAGTACATACCTAGAAATCCTTCGCCTGCTATGCTGAGCTTCCTGTTCCTGCAAGTCCTCTGTAGCTGCTCTTCTTTGAATTACAGCTTCTATTTGAAATAATGTTTTACAACAGCGAGAAATTACCTTATTCATTCTCCTACCCCACAACAGGCGTACCTTCCCATTCTCTTCCGTGCATTTATGAATTGGAACGGCTTGCATCATGTTCATTTACTAAGGTGTATGCGAGATCGATTACCACCGTGTGGTGTAATTCTAGTGCATGATGGTCAGCTGACAAGCCCCACCATGTGGCATTGTCATGTTGCCATCCTCCCTTTGCTGGCACCCCGATCGGGGATAATTTTGTTATATATTTTGAAATAGGGAATTTGGGGTGAAAACATATATGTAAACCATGATAATATGTTCACATATATACAAATTTTGTTATAGATATTGAAATAGGAAATTGAGGGTGAAAATCCTTTGCTGATTAATAATCCAACGCGTCACTCAAATAATATATTTTAAATACATTAAAGTACAATCTATCTAGCATAGATGTAAATAAAGAGAATTTTTATTAACAAAAATAGAGTTCAAGTTCATCTACATATCTGAGCGCCAATTGCATGCTTATCAAAAATTGTATATGAAGAGCAATAGTCTTGATATACAGAAAGTGAATGTAATTTTAATATGGAGACATTGGAAGGAGATATTGTTCTTTATGTTATGGTTTATTTTCTTAACTCCAAACTTGGTTTATTCTTTCTCTATGTACATAAGAAAAAAAATACAAAGTAAATTCACAAATTTAAGTTATAGTTTTATATTTCATAATTACAAATCTAGTTTCTTATTAAAATATTTTACACATTCTAGGTTATTCTAAATTGATCAAGAGTATAGAATTATTAGGGTGGTGTTCTATGTGCACTAAAATTCCCATGAGGTCCATCACAATGTATCGGGTTCATTGCAACCTTGGATATATTCTGTGAATTTTTTTATTTTTCGCTTGTGGCTACAACTTAGTGTTGGTTTTCACCTACTTATCATGATTCAAAACTTTGTTATCATCTTAGATCCTTATAGCATTATATATATTATATGAGATAATGTGATGTTTTTTTTGTCACAATGATTCAAAAATCAGTTATTATACCACAATATTGACTCTCTTCGTGTCTATTTTGTTTATCTTATTAAAATATTTTACACATCGTAGGTTATTTTAAATTGATCAAGAGTATAGAATTATTCGGGTAGTGCTCTATGTGCACTAAAATTCCCATGAGGTCCATCAAAATGTATGAGGTTCATTGCAACCTTGGATATATTCTATGAGTTGTTGTGATTTTTTTCTTGTGGCTACAACTTAGTTTTGGTTTTCACCTAGTTATCATGATTCAAAACTTTATTATCATCTTAGATCCTTATAGAATTATATATATTATGTGAGCTAATGTGATGTTTTGTTTGTCACAATGATTCAAAAATCAGTTATCATACCACAATATTGACTTTCTTGTTGTCTATTTTGTTTATGAACCCCTTAAAAAAACTAGAGGAACATTTGATTTTACAGTGTGATCTCCCTAGCATGGGCGGGGGTTTCAAAAATTGGAGGGCAAATTGAGTGGTTATTGTTAGAAATTGTTGTATAAGATGGGAAATTTGGATGGTTTGTAGACAATATGGATTTCATAACATATATCTTTTTTGAATTTTGTAGTGTATCTGGCCACCATGCATCTAATAGGATCCATTTTAATTAAGAACATCAATACATCATTCTGTGAATGATAACTTGTGACATCCCTAGCCATTTTCTTTTATTATAGATCAGGTTATAAACTAATAACTTGTGAAATCCCTAACCATTTTCTTTGATTGTGGATCAAGTTATAAAGTAGAATATACTCTCTCTTGAGAAGACTCTACATTATATATTGGATGGAGGGAAAGGTTATGATAAAAATTGTAAAAAAAAACCCTTAAGGTTGTTTCAACTTACTCCATTGTTAATCACATAGTGTCAATTTTGTAAAACTATAATCTACAATAAGGACTAAGTGGGTTTTTTCTTTTGTAAGTTTTGTTTGGAATTGAAAATTTTAATTTCTTTTTATAAAAGCTAAAATTATGTAGTGAGAAACATTGTTTAAACTTTTAGAATAAAATTTGAGTAAGTTTGACATCATATAATATGAAAATTGTTTATGATTATAAAGTCAAAAACATGTAAGATTTTTTGACCTAAAATTAGGTAATTAAAGATATGTATATAGTTTTTTTGAACCAGAAAGAGTATTTATGTAGTTACAAACTATTACAATTAAGTAATTAAAGGTAAATTTAGTGTCATTTAAGAAATGAGAATTATGAGCATTCATCGTTATTGCTCAAGATAAATCATGTCTTGTAAAATAATTTGGAAATTTAAAAAGATCACATATTTTAAAAAAAAATTATTATTAATTTAATTTTTTAGATATTAAGAAAAACTACTCATCAATAATAAAACAATTATAACATAAATAATATATAACATAAAAAACCATGTATTTTTGGAATAATAAAATAGTTGTAACAAAAATAATATAGAACAAGAAAAACTATGTATATTTGGATGTATAAAAATTTAGATACATTTTATTAAGTGAAATTTTAAAAGAATAATGGTTATAAACATTAAAAAATAATTTTATTAAATAATTAGTTTAGATCTATATTATTGATGAGAGGGATCAATGAGGCTTGCATATCAAGCCATTTGATCTCTCTTGGCTCTTGGTAGATCCAGAGTTAGGCCATTTTAATTCCCCCCTTTAGATAAACCACATTCCACATGAGTCAATACCATGGGTTGTTTTTATAGTTTAGTAAATAATTGTATTAAATAATTAGTTTAGATCTATATTCTTGATGAGAGGGATCAATGATGTTTGCATATCAAGACATTTGATCTCTCTTGGCTCTTGGTAGATCTAGAGTTAGACCATCTTAATTCTCCCCTTTAGATAAACCACATTCCACATGAATACCATGAGTCAATACCATGGATTGTTTTTATAGTTTAGTATTATTTTTATTTTTTATTTGACCTAGTTAAAATGTTCATTACAATATGCCAATCTTCTTATTTAATTTACTTTTATTTTTATTTTTGTGTAATTTGACAAAGTCACCAAAACCTAACATTATAAAAAAAAAAAAAAAACTAACATTATAAAAAAATATATGAAACTTTTACTTGTGAATCTAATGGCCTAAAACATTTCAATCGTCTAACATTTGATCCAATGGCTCAGACATTGACACATTGACACCTAGGTGAGTTGTTTTCAAATAAGAACGTCTTACGACGTAATTATATTTTAATTATATTAACTCAATTCATGATTCTTTGCTCAACCTCTACCACCACAGAAATCGTCCAAGATAAGGAGTTGATATCAGATAGAGAGGAGAAAACTCCACTCACTTTGCCATGAATTGAGTTAAAAGATAACCATGGCAAAGTGAGTGGAGTTTCCTCCTCTCTATCTGATATCAACTCCTTATCTTGGACGATTTCTGTGGCGGTAGAGGTTGAGCAACTTAACCAGGTTTTAAATATAATTTAAATATAATTAGAATAAATTAAAAAGAATCATGAATTGACTTAAAAGATAACCATGGCAAAGTGAGTGGAGTTTTCTCCTCTCTATCTGATATCAACTCCTTATCTTGGACGATTTCTGTGGCGGTAGAGGTTGAGCAACTTAACCTGGTTTTCCAAACAAAACGAAATTGAAAAAAGAATAGCCAATAGTTTTGGTACGCGTCACGTCTATCTTATTTGAGCATTTAGTAAGATATATAAAAAATTTAAAATATTATTAAATGTTAGATTTATTTTAAATAATTATAAATATGGGTTTATATGAAAATCCAGATCATAGAAACACAATGTCCGATGGGAAGTTTAAAGCCCCACCCACTGTTCCAGAGAATAAAAGCTCTGAAAGCTTAAGGTAAAGTTATTCCATCTAAAGATAAGAGATAAGGTTATTCGTGTTCATTCGGCATGACCAGGGCTCAAGTTCGGCGTGCCGCCATTACATTATTGTGAATAGCAGCAGAAACAGAGGTCCGGAGACTCAGAGGCGAGGTTAAGAAGAAGGGAAAGGAAACATGGTACAATTGCCTTCCACGCCCTCTCTCTTAAATCCAGACGGAGGATTAAAGGATCGAGGATCAGCCTGAACTGCTAAGTATCGATTCTCTGGTATTTTCGATGTTCGATGCAATGATTTCCATCTTCTTGTGTTCAGATTGTGTGGATACAAGATGTCATTTATGTCATTACTGTATTTTCATGGACATCACAAGACAGTTTGACATTGGAGTTATAGCCATTTTAACTGGAATGAGAGGAGTGGGGAAGAATACCGCTGTCCAAAATCGTAGGAGAAGAGATATCTCTACTGCTACCCATTGTTCTGCGTTGATACCTCATCACGCCGGTTTGGGGAATTATGCAATGCCCAATGGGTGGTCGCTGTTTCCCACCGACTGTGTCATTATGAGGGCAGGATGTTCAAGAGAGTGTGTTGCCTTGTAACTTGGAAATCAGATGAAAGATCTGAAACGATCCAATCTTTTTACATGGGGATCTGATTTTCAAGCAGACAAAAGGGATCAAGGAAATATGATGTGGGAAGCGCACTCTCTGGGAAAGTGGGTAGAAAACTTGGGTTTTGATTTTCAAACAGACAAAAGGGATCAAGAAAATATGATGTGGGAAGGGCACTCTTTAAGACAGTGGGTGGAGAATTTGAAGCCTTGCAATGGTATCTATTGACATAGAATTAGTATTGGTGGGGAGGGCAACATATAGCAGTCATGGGTGGAGGTGAGGTAAAAAAATATACAGAGAAGGTACATGGGTGAAGGTGCAAAAATCTACAGGTAAAGTGTAAGTAGGGAAGATACAAGGGTGAAGGTGCAAAAATCTACAGGTAAAGTGTTCCTAGTAAAACCAGGAAAGTGCATGAAAAACACAGCCCAAGCATCACTGAGAATAAATAAAAGTTGTAACCTTCGAAACATGGGCAGAGGACCTTGGAAGAGAAAGTTTGAAAGCTAATTACAAGTTGTAACTAAGCATGAACTTTGTTGCTCTTTACATCGATCTTCTATTGTTCTGGCGTATAATGATCATTGAATTAAAATCACTTACTGAGTGCATATCTTTATTAATAAATAGTTTGGTAAATTTATTCATGGCAGAAAGTTTTTTTTAAGAATTTTTTCATATTTAAAATTATAAATTATAAATTTTATTTCACGATCTGCTCAGACAGGAAAAAAAACTAAGTTGTATTAATGCAGTAGGCTATTCTATGGAATTGGCAGAGATTTGATTGGAAAGCTCATTTGTGATTCAGAGATTTTAACCTTGGATCTTGTGGAAACTGAGACTGCCTTAAAGCCTTTCTTTCGCTTTGAGTTTGAGATTGTTTATTCACGTCTGTTTTCCGCTCCTAAACTTGATGGCTCGGCCCTAATGGCCAGTTTGTATTTGGGATTTCGTTTACCTCCAGCTTGGGTACTTTATTCTCAGATAGCAGCACCTTTTCCTTGATGTAGAGATCTGAGGTTCTCCTTTTTCACAGCCCTGAACTATTCTCCAGTGGAAACCCGAACTTATTGGTAGTTTACTAGAAATTTGAGGCCAGGCTGCAGTTCTCTGGACATCCAGGTAGACCTGCTTTTTTAGTGACAGATCTACATTTTCAGTGGTAGCTCTGCTAAAAACCATGACAAACTTGCATTAAGTTGTAGATCTGTTTGCAACCATATTTCACACCCGTATTGGAAGAACATTGGGTTATTTTGAGTCGCTTTCCCCTTACTCAAGGCATAGCTCTGTTGTTTTGTGAGTATGACAGGGTCTGTCCTTGAATCCTGGAGTCTGGGCTTGAATAGTGTTGTAGCGATCCATATTTGACTGCAGCCAAAGACATTCACCAATCAGCCTAGATGTTTCAGACCTGAGAGTTGCAGTAGTAGAGATTTCTTGTTGCCCAACTTAGGTTTGTTAACTTCTGAAAATTCCAAGAACAAACACTGAGAATTAAACTCCCTCTAAACACAGGAGGAAAAGACACCATTCACAGTACAATAGTAGTTTCCACACGTAACACAGATTTCATTTCTTCAAAAACTGATACAAACCTCTTCCTCTACACAGAGGTGATTACAACTGCTGGACTGCTACAAAACACAAGGCCAGAATGCAATGATTTGTCTCTTCAAAATCTCACTGTTGTACAAAAATATCTCTTCACACTGTGGTGTATTTTTATCTGAAATTAATCTTCTGTCTACACCAAAATCCTCTACCATCATGAACATTCATTTGCCGTGTGTTTTTGTTTCCCACACTGCTGTACATACATGACTGTTTTCTGTAGTAATAAATTTCAACTCTGTCCCTCTTGTACTCACGGCACATTACAAAAACATTTGATATTACACAATATATATATATATATATATTATAAATATCAAATATTTATAATATATATTTTACCAAAGTAAAACCTCAGACTTACTACGGTAACAAAACATTTACCGTGCGTAAAACATTTTTAAAGAACTTACGTGCTGGAATATAAAACAACATAATAAAACATTAAACATATGATGGGCAAATAATATAAACCCAAAAACTTTGTCAATATATAATATATGTGTGGGCCCCCGCTTGCATCAACAATTCCGAGGGGGTTCACAACTCTCTTTGCCAAACTTTCCAGACCCCCTCGGAAAGTCTTCCCCTTCATCTTTGCTTTCAGTTCACCGCGTCCATTCTGCAATTAATTTGTTCGGTGAAGATTTTAATATGTTTTTTGCTGCAGATAGAATGCAGCTCTTCCAACGTTCCAGCATTAAACTTGCGGCTGTCAAAATTCCCATCAAGCTGAACTTCGCTGCCATAGCTGTCTCTTCCAATTAATTTCTGTTGTACTGCGTTATTTGGGCAGTTGGAAATTAAATTCCAACAAG
>JAXQQM020061167.1:0-47350 GCA_034641835.2 Pinus albicaulis | reverse complement strand
AACAACAAAAATGAAATGGAAGTTTTGAAAAAAGGAAACTAAGATGGATGGTTTGAAGAAAGACATGGATGGTTTGAAGAATGAAATGGAAGTTAATATGGATGGCATGGAAGCCGGCATGAAAGCTAAGAGGGATGAGATGAAGCTAAGATCGATGAAAAAATGAAAGACAACATGGAAGACATGAAGAATGATCTAAAAGAAGACATGGAAATTTTGATGACAAGGTTAATACAAGAAATGATTCCTAATGACGGAAATATAGTAGAGGAAACTCATGATAAGAACAAAACAAATGTTAATCATGATTTCATAAACTCTAATGTTGGATGGAAGAAACACCATATTCCAAAGATGGATATGAGGAATTTTTATGGAAATGATCCTGTAACATGGATACTATAGATGGAGCAATATTTTGATCTCAATATTGTGCAAAACACACAAAAGGTACGCATTGCAACTTTACATTTAGAAAAAAATAAATTTGTATGGTATCGATGGCTTTGCTCCCATAAAAAAATTGTCACTTAGTCAATTTTTATGGAGGAAATGATAACACATTATGAGGATACAAAAAGCAACACCTTCTTTAGCCAATTGATAAATCTCAAACAAAAGGGTTTAGTGGTGGAGCACATTGAGGACTTCCAAAAAATGAATATAAGGGTAACTGATATTCCAGAGGAACACAGGATTGATGTCTTCATAGGGACTTTAAAGGATAACATCCAACATGAAGTTCACGTTTGGGAACCCGATTCATTAGAGAAGGCATTCAGGTTGGAAAAAAAAATTGACTGTAAAATTATGGCGACAAGGAAGCCTACCACTCACATCTCTAAAGATGGAAATGTTGCTACTCCTAAACTTCCACAACCTACAAGGTTGACACCAAAACTATTGGAAGAAAAAAGAGAAAAAGGGCTTTGCTACAGTTGTGATAGAAAATACATTAAAGGTCATAAGTATACTGAGAAGAAATTATTTTACATATATTGTGAAGAGGAGGAAGAAAATGAATAAGAAACTTCAAAATAAGAGGATATACACCAGGAAGAAACCCTAGAAGAAGAAGAAATGAGTCCGACCATATCATGTAATGCATTGGCAGGAATTACCACTCCTCAAACTTTCAAGATAGAAGGACATATCAAGAAGAAAAATGTAATAATGTTGATTGATTCGGGTAGTAACCATATTTTCATTCATTGTAAGATAGCCAAGGAATTGAATTGCTTCCTATATTCAGCATCAGTGTGTCAAGTGATGGTTGCAAATGGAGGAACTATAAATTTCTCTGGAAAATTCCATAATATCAAGCTAACCAATGGGGAATATGTATTGAATAGTCCAATGATTTTCATTGCAATGGGAGGTCATGATGTCGTACTAGGAGTACAATGGTTACAATATTTTGGGACGGTAGCTTTTAATTTTCAAGAACTTTTCCTGAAATTTTTTCCAGAAGGAAAGGAAGTTGAATTACGGGGTATCACAGGGAAGCTGAGAAAAATAATAAGCTCTTATGTCATGACGAAGCTTCCAAAGAAAGAACAACGAGGCTAAATTTCACAATTATGCTTACTAGAAGTTCCAACATAAAAATCATCTATTTCTCCATATCTCCAAAAATTCTTGGACAATCATTCCAAGGTGTTTGCAACTACCAAAGGACTCCCACCTATTCATGATCATGATCATGCTATTCATTTTATTCCAGGAAGTGTTCCTCCAAAATTTAGGCCTTACAGATATCCTTATGTCCAAAAGAGTGAAATTGAACGTATGATTGCAGAAATTTTAGAGGATGGTATACTTCAACCTAGTCAAAGTTCTTTCTTTGCTCCAGTAGTATTGGTGCACAAGAAGGATGGATCATGGCGCATGTGTCCAGATAATAGGGAGCTCAATAAGCCCACTATTAAAGATAAATTTCCCATTCCTATGATCGATGAATTATTGGATGAATTACATGGAGAAATTTATTTTACTAAGATGGATCTTCATTCAGGATATCATAAAATTAGAATAAATATTGAAGATATTCCGAAAACAACATTTCCAACTCATGAGGGTCATTATAAATTTTTGGTCATGCCTTTTGGCCTTACTAATGCACCTTCTACATTTCAAGGGTTGATGAATTACATTTTCAAACCCTTCCTTAGAAAATTTGTGCTAGTATTTTTTGATGATATACTAATCTACAGCAGGTCTTGGAAGGATCACGTTCAACATGTTGACAGCTCAAACTATTGGAGAAGAATCAATTATATGCAAAAAACATCCAAATGTTTATTTGGAGTACAAGAGGTGGAATATCCGGGGGTCATTCGTATCTCACGAGGGTGCTCAAATTATTGGAGGAGAAAAAATTATATGCCAAAAACATCCAAATGTTTCTTTGGATTACAAGAGGTGGAATATTTGGGTCATAATGTATCTCATGAGGGTGTCAAGGTAGACCCTAACAAAATTAAATCCATTAAGGAATGGAAAGTCTCCACAACCATAAAGCAGTTGCATGGATTTCTCAGGTTAATAGGGTATTATCGCAAGTTTGTTAAGAATTATGGGAGAATAGCAGCACCTCTAACAACATTATTGAATAAAGATGCATTTTCATGGACTCGAGAAGCAACTAAGGCATTTGAACATTTTAAAGAGGTAATGTGTCAAATCCACCCTGCCTTAGCTATGCTAGACTTCACAAAAACCTTTATTATGGAATGTGATGCCTCAAGAAATGTAATTGATGTTGTTTTAATGCAAGAAGGAAGACCCATTGCTTTTGAAAGTCGTCCAATCAAAGGAAAATAGTTACATAAAGCTATTTATGAGAATGAAATGTTGGCAATACTACATGCACTAAAGAAATGGCAACCTTACCTAATGAGAAGACACTTCAAGGTAAAAACTGATCATGATAGTTTTAAACACTTTTTGGAACAAAGAATATCTTCAGAAGAGCAGCAAAAATGTGTCACAAATATGTTGGGTTATGACTTTGAAATCATCTACAAAAAGGGAAGCTAAATGTTTTTGCAGATGCACTCTCAAGAAATGATGAAGAGGTGGAAGCATTGCTTTGTGCCATTTCTATTATCCAACCAGATTGGATAACCGAAGCAAGGGATGAACGGAAGAAGGAAGAGGAAGTGTGCAAACTCATTCAAAAGTTGCAGCAAGATCCTAATACATCTGATAAATTTAGTTGGAAAAATGATTCCTTATGGTACAAATATCGCTTATATATTTGTAAGAATTCCCAACTAAAACAAAATATTCTTTTGGAATTGCACACTTATCCTATAGGAGGACACTCGTGGTTTTTAAAAACTTACCACAATGGTGAAGAAATATTTTTTTGGAATGGACTTAAATAAGATATTCAAAAGTTTGTATGAATGTTTGGTTTGCCGCCGAAATAAAGTTGAGACAATTAAGACCTTGGGTCTTCTACAACTTTTATCCATTCCAAGTCAACGTTGGGAGGAGATTTCAATGGATTTTATCACAGGTTTACCTAAGTCTGAAGGAAAGAGTGTCATCATGGTGGTAGTTGATAGACTTACCAAGTATGCACACTTTTGTGCATTATCTCATCCATTTAAAGCAAGTACAATTGCTACTGCATTTATGAAAACAATTCAAAATCTACAAGGAACCCAAAGATTATTGTAAGTGACAGAGATCCCATTTTTACTGGACATGTTTAGACTGGATTATTTTCTTTTTTGGTACTCAACTAGCTCATAGTTCATCTTATCATCTTCAATTCGATGGTCAAACTGAAATAGTGAATAAATGTTTGGAAGGATATCTTCATTGTTTTGTATCTAATAAGAAAACACAATGGGTCAAGTGGTTACCTATCGCTGAATGGTGGTATAACACCTCCTTCCATACTACAACAAAAATGACTCCATTTATGGCACTTTATGGATATCATCCACCATCCATCACATCTTATTTAAAATAAAATTCTAAGGTTCAAACATTGGAAGATCACATCGAGCATCAACAAGAAGTTCTCCAACTCTTAAAGGATAATTTAAATTTGACACAAAATTGAATGAAACAATAGGCAGATCAACATTGCAGCGAGAGACATTTTGATGTAGGAGACTGGGTATTTTTACGACTACAACCATACAAAAAAATGTCCCTCAAGCAAGCTAAGAAGGATAATAAATTATCGCCAAAGTACTATTGTCCTTACAAGGTGTTGAAAATATGGCATACAAATTGGAGCTTCCTACTTCTTCACGAGTGCATCCAATTTTCCATGTTTCATGCTTAAAGAAGGTTATAGGGGACAAACTTCCAGTTCAAACAATATTGGCAGAACTTGATGAGGAAGGAAAAATCATATTGGAACCTGAAGCAGTCACGGAAACAAGAACTTGACAACTACGAAATCGATCAATTTCAGAGTATCTCATAAAATGGAAGAACTTACTCACTAAAGATTCTACATGGGAGGATGAGAATTTTATACGGAAGCATCTGGAGCTACTCAAGCGTTGAGGACAACACTTTTTTGAAGGAGAGGGGCATGTTAGGTCTCTATATTACCTTCATGGGTTGAAACAATAACCTTCAACCCTTAATTCACAACATCTCTTTACAAGCTTTTGTGCTAGCTATGTATTTTTCCTCTGTTGTGGAGAGGGCCACTACTTTCTGCAATATAAACATTTAAGATATTGCTACACCTGCAAAAGTACATAAATATCCAATTGTGTAATATTTATTTCCAGAAAAAGGAAAGGAAATCCTGACTGTCAAGAGCTTCAAAGGAATTAATCTGCCTTTTCAGTTTAGTGAAGGAGGAAAGTGTTGCTGAAAAGCGTAATGGTGAGAAAAATTCATTTTCTGCCCTCATTCATTTCATTTACCCTTCATTTTTCCAAACTCTAAATTCCCATGCTTCATTTCTTTCAAAACCCCCTTTTTAACTATTAAAATTCAATTTTTATAGTTAACAAAACAACTCCTCCCACCAACTAATAGCCATATCATATTTCCCGTTTAAACTTCCTAGACATTTCTTTATTCGCAGCTCCACCCCCCACAACAAGCCTTTTAAATATATCGTGTATCATAACCACACTTATCATATTATGGACCCACTTACCTTTATCACATCACAAAAACTATGTAGCCTTGTTGCTCTTCATTTACTCTCACTGTTCCAATGTCCCGATCTGATATAACCTCACCCTTTTCGCTTTCTTGCTTTCCCTCTATCTTTACCTTTTCGTCGCAAATCGCGCATCGCCAGTTTTAGCCTTTAACTCTTGTTCATCATAACAAAACCTTAAGATTTGTGATTTGTGGTATGAATGGGCTCCATATCTGTCCTGCCACATCACCCTCCATCGTCGCACATTGCACTTCGCGAGTTTTAGCCTTTAACTCCCGTTCCTCATAATAATACCTTAAGATTTGCGATTTGCGGTATTGAATGAGCCCGACATCCGTCCTGCCACATCACCCTCCATCGTCACACTTCTCACTTCGCAAGCTTTCGCATTTACATCCCCACGCTCATAACAAAAATGTCGATTTTAAATTCGCGGGTGGGCGCACCTCCTTGCCACGTCACCATCCACTCATCCCCCGACAGTGATTTATCCCTGACTCCACAGTTACATCCCACATCATTTCACATTAAGCTCCTCGCACCTTTGTGTCGTCTCCGCCCCCCATCTCTACATCTGATGATATCCACACATTTCATGCCCCCCTCGGCCTTCAAACTTTAACCATTGCCAGGGGGTTTTGAAATGGGTGGTATCTCTTACTGCCATTCCCTCTACGTGGCACGCCGAGGCTACTGTGCACCCCCTTGCTCCGATACCGCCTACCACTCCACTACCCCCCCCCCCCCTCCCCCCGCCCCCCGAAATCTGTTTTTTCCTCTGCTATGATATCTCCAACCCCGCGAACACCACCACTATTTCTCCACATCAAAAAAACAACTTCCGCCGCCACTGCGCCGCGTCCACCTATAGACCCCCATCACCGCTACTCCACGTCGCCTTTCCCTGCCATCTCACCCAGAAGGTTATTATTGAAACACTGTTATGCTTGGGTAACCGTCCATTCAAAGGAATTTATGCCAATCATTCAAGGAACAATTTTTTCGTTTTAAAAGCTTCACTCCAGCAGTAATCGGTGCAGAAGAGACATAAGCAAGCAGTAAAAAAAAATGGCCATCATGACAACCGCACAAGATCAGATCATCTGAATCAGCGAGCACTACATCACATTTAATGATCTAGCAAAGACAGCCCAAAAGTAGAGCCAGATGTCTGAAGCCACCTATTGTTGCCTCTTCATGACCACCTCAGCCACTTTCAGCGCATTTTTGGATTCACGAAGCGCTGCCGAATTTTTTTGGATTCATGAAGAGCTGCCAAAGTTAATTCCATAGGTGGTGCTTTTTCAGAGATTTTTGTTTGGCCCTTTGCATGGCCACACTTTTCCAGTTTTTACTTGATTTTAATTAATGAGAGGTTGACAAGTAGATAGGGAAATAGACTTAGTCTTTAGTTAAATACTTCATGCATTGTAAGTATCAAGGGTTGGACGTTGTTAGACCCTGCATTGTAAGAACTACTGTATTAGAGCACTGCCATTTTGGAGCTAGGCATCAATAATCGAAGACCATCTACAGGATACTTGAGCTATGTTAAATGGTGATGTATTATTTCTCTATGTTAAATGTTTCCATTATTTTCCTTACTGTGCATCTATTCCTCTGATTGTAAAACAAAATGTTTAGACTAATATTTGCTGTTAGAGCACCTTAATTGCATTTACAATCTGAATGTTTTTTTGCTGAAGTCTGATTAAAGAATTTTTAACTGCTCTTTAGTCACTATTGAACCTTATTATTTCTTCCACCTCATAATTCATACTGCTCTAAAGATCCATTTAGCACATTTAGCTTTCCCTGTGATGCTCTTGAAAGTTGATGAACCAATCCAGCCTTTTGACTCCATAGCCCAATGGATTAGCCCCTGCAGACCTGCTAATCCAATGAAAAAAATCACTCAGAAGAACCAATACCACCATCACTCTAACCATCCTAATATCAACATTTATAACCATCAAGCTAAATCATAAAAAATAGAGAGAGCTCTCTCTGAATCTAGGAAGGCTAGGTCTTCGATTCCAAAGTGGTTTGATGTTGTCCTATATTGTTTATTCTTGCCAATATTATACATTATAGGGCCACAATAAGAGGTATTCATACAGGTACATTGTCACTCTCAAACTAAAGAATCTGATAAGAAGAATTAAATTGGTAATCACATCTCTATAGCATCATATCAACCAACATTTTCCTAGTGCAAGGTCGTGACTAACAACCCCATCTCTCAACAAGACAATGGGCTACAATGCTGGCGAGACACATGACTTATAGACACCATAGTCATTGTCTCTCTAAGGTACATACTCCACCCAGTTGTTCACAAAGTATGGCATTCTTGGAATATTCTTCTCTTTGGTAGCTAGCCCTCAAAGAATATTGGTCCACTACTACTCTTATCATGAATTCCCTATCTTATTCTCAAAGAGTATCAGATGCTAGATGATTACCCAATCCTCCATGTTTTCTTCCCATTTGAAGCCCAGAATGATGTGTCTATCTCTCCCTCTCAACCAGGGAAGACCTATTCCACAAGGGAATGTACTCATTCATATACAAGGAATGTACCTAAGCTCATTCTTAGTAATTACCAAGTTTCTTCCAAGTAATAAACTTACCGTTAGACTCCCCCTTAACGAGGGACCCACAATAGCAATGGTGAGACACCCAACTGCTCATGAAGAATTCCTACCCTTGATGTCATGGATTTTGATATTGAGGAATCTTAAACTATATCTCCACAGGGCATAGATCATCCATCACTTTAATTCATGAGTCATGTAATCTACCAGAAAGTGATTCATCAATATTTCTTATCTGGTCCACCTTTTATGCTATGCTTCTTTCTTTCAAATCATCTCCAAGGATCTTACATCATTTCACATGATTAGCAGCCCTACACAAATTCATCTAGATAAAAATATATGTATGAACTTTAGAAAAAAAAAGTTACCTTAGTGATGATCTTTCACCATGAAATCTTCTTGTAGGCATCGACATCCTCTATTCAGATTGACACATCTCTTAATGATATGTTTTGTCAAGGGTATTCTTCTTTACCAGACTTTTATCAAAGTACATGTCATCCCAGGAGATATTATAGTCACATCTTCTTGGCTTCAGATGATAACTGCCTCTTGACATGGTTGCACTTCATGATCTCTTCCTTTCTGCACATATTTATTCCTAGGAACTTCCAATTTCCAGTTCCTTGTTCATATACAACCACCTCATATTCCATATGAGGATATATTTGTAGAAATTTGAATAATTTGCTGAATTATTCACCGAGATTATCCTGGTCACATACTATTTGAGCTTCATACATAACACATAATCTCTTCTACGCATTAATCATCACATGCGGAAATAAAAACAACAAGCGGTATTGAAAACATTCACATGCGCACATAGAAATTCAACACATAAAACACTGTATGTATACCGGGGAAAGCTTACAACAAACCCCTACTAATCAGATATTATAATGAATAAGAATCATGTAACAATATCAGTACAATACTCCTCACAAGTACTCAGTACTGTCTCCAAAAGTTACACACAAACTAGCTTAGTTTTGAACAAGTCACGGGTTCAAAACTCCTCCACTGTTTGTCTGCCTCTACTGCGCAATCCAATGAGAGAATGGATGGAATGAATTTGAATTCCCTTGGCTTTAACTGCGCAATCCTCATTGGAAGTATCCTCCAATGATTGTGCAAATCTCATGCACACTATAGTCACAACTAATAGTAGACTCCACCCTTTCACCCACCTCTAACACCTGTCTCCACTGAACTGTCCATGCACTGAGTTAACTGATGTGTTCTTTAGTTGAATAATGAGTTAATAATTAGTGAATTAAGTAATAATTAATTCACACCACTCATCTCTAGTGTATTAAACAATTGAATCCAGTTACTACAACTGTTAGTTTAACTATAAACTGAATCACAACTCCACTAATTGTTTCACCCTCACTTCAGTCTAAATTACCATATGAGGTTCTTTTAATCGAAGTCAAACATGAAATAGCTCAACTAACCCTTAGGAAATTCGAATTTCCTTCTGCCAGCTGCATGTGCCACATCTGTAGCTCGAACTGAAGTGCTCCAAGAGGATAAGATAATGTTTATAGTCCAAATATTATTAAGGGTTAATAATATTTGATCGACCTATTTTTAGACAAAGCATTTAAAAATAGACTTTGAATTCGTATGTCTAAAAATACCGTCCAGTGATTAAAATCCACTCGACCAATCATCCAAGAATAGCATCCCGCAACCCTTAATTATGCTCCATATGTCTAAAAATAGACTCTTTTACAAAAATCACATGTGTGGTCCCCACCTAGTTTAGGTGATCACTTTCCAACTAGGATCAGAAATATGAGCCAGAGGCCTTCTTCACCGTTTTCTGTTGCCATTTTCAACACTCCTCCTCAAAAAGAAAGGATCGTCTTTGCATGCGACATGCAACTCCATGCATTCGCCCTGCAACCTTCACAAGCGCCATGCAACTCATGCATGCACCATGCAACTCCATGCATGCGCCATGCACCCTTTGTATGCGCCATGAAAACTCATGCATGCACCATGCAACTCCATGCATGCGCCATGCACCCTTTGCATGCAACATCTCCAAAACTGAATAGGCTCCAAACAACTCAATCAGTCTGATGCATCTATCATCAAATTCTTCGACTTCTGCTGGTACCAACTGCACATGTCATCAGGAACCACCGCATCAAGAACCTGCACCATGACTGCACTTGCCGGCCAACCTTCATCCAAGCATTCCAAAGATGCGTTTTAATCGTCACTTTGATCACGGGCATCAATCAACCACTGCTATCACACAAGGGGCACCCTGTGAGCTGTTCAACTCATGAGAGTCCACACCATCTCATGAATCCCCGCCTGTAAATATCCTCTGGACACCATGTCGCCCACCTTCACCGGTATACCGCATAAATTTCTTCCTAGCTTCATCTCGGGCAATTTGGGCCTTTTTGCATGAGGTTTTCCATCATACTGATCCTCTTTGGTCGCTTCCACATCCCAAGGTTCACTATCACCACATGCAAACCACTCCTTCTCAAGCATCGCTGTATGTATTTTCTTCTCCTCCTACTTCCCAACAGTAGGAAGTCTAGACATCCCATCATTGTTCCATTTGCCCAATCCCAACCTTCTTGACTTGTCCCGTTGCTCAAAGTTTGGCAAAGGATGCTCTTCACAACTTCATACCCTTTATCCTCTAACATTGCGACTGAGATTAAATTCTTTGTTAGACCTGGTACATGCAATACATCTTGTAAAAGAATGAGTTTACTTGACTCCCTCTGAAAGGTTATGGTACCAATGCCGGTCGCATTGTATCGTCCACCGTCGCCCAACTCAACATGCATCTGGAGACCTTTCTCCACCAAGTCACTGAAAATATTTGCATCTCTCGTCATGTGAAAGGAAGCGCCACTATCAAAATACCACCCCGATCCCAATGCACTAGACACCATGCATGCGATCAATGAGAAGTCCAGCTCAAATTGCGAGGCAAGAGCCTCACCAGCTGCAGCTCCAGCAACCTGCTTGTTCTTCTTCTTCTGTGGACAATTCGTGGCGTAATGTCCATGATCGTGACAATGAAAACACTTCACTTTGGACATGTCACGCTCTTTACCATCCGCACTGGATTGAGAAGAATTCTTCTTGCCCTTCCCCTTCCTTGCTTTGGCAGCCAAAGCACAATCTTCTTCATCAGATGCCTTTGATGAAGATCCATCCCTGGTACTCCGCCTTATCTCCTCTTGCACAAGATCCGACCAAAGTCGCTCCCATCCTGGAAATTTCTCCCGACCATTGACATAATCCTCATAGGAATGCCAACTCTTTGGAAGACCAAGGAGAGCCAAGCTCACCAAGTCCTCATCATCCACACTAACTCCTACACTCCCAAGCTCATCCCTGCAGTGGAAAAACTTTGTCAAGTATACCGGAATAGTGTCATTCTTCTCCATCTTAATTTTCCTGAGTTTATCCTTGAGCGCCAACTTCCTCTAGTCGCTCTTGCTCTGGAACAATTCTGTAAAAGCTTTCCACATCAAGAATGGAGAAGCTTTACCATGTAGGCTGGATACTATGTGATCCTTCATGCCCTCCAACAGAATCCTTCAACACCTTGCTATCTTCTTTTGCCAAGCTTCAATCACAACAGCATCCGTAGAAGTAGGCTTTGGAATTTCTTTCTCTATGAATTCCAACAACCCATTGTCATCTAACACTGCCTCCATCCTGTCTTTCCATGCAATATAATTCGAGCTGCCTTCCAAGGCATACTCCAATCGCAATCCGACGAAAGACATCTTTGCTTTTGACACCAAGAAAAATGATTCTGCAATTCGAATTCCAACAGCTCCAAATTCCACCGCTTCCGATCTAAAATTCGTGAGAACAAATTATTTCCAAATCAGAGATCAACTGCATGGGCATTTACCAGACCTTTCACCTTCAAAGAAGGATGAATCCGAAGGCTACCTGGCCTGATTGTAGACTCTGCCTGAAGAAATAAAATGTAATCACTTTCTGAATAATAGATCTGATGATCAATATCGCTCCGATACCATGTAGAAATTTGAATAATTTGCTGAATTATTCACCGAGATTATCCTGGTCACATACTATTTGAGCTTCATACATAACACATAATCTCTTCTACGCATTAATCATCGCATGCGGAAATAAAAACAACAAGCGGTATTGAAAACATTCACATGCGCACATAGAAATTCAACACATATAACACAATATGTATACCGGGGAAAGCTTACAGCTGAAAACCCCCTACTGTCTGTATATTATAATGAAGAAGAATCATGTAACAATCTCAGTACAATACTCCTCACAAGTACTCAGTATTGTCTCCAAAAGTTACACACAAACTAGCTCAGTTTTGAACAAGTCACGGGTTCAAAACTCCTCCACTGTTTGCCTGCCTCTACTGCGCAATCCAAGATGAGAGAATGGATGGAATGAATTTGAATTCCCTTGGCTTTAACTGCACAATCCTCATTGGCAATCTCCTCCAATGATTGTGCAAATCTCATGCACACTATAGTCACAACTGATAGTAGACTCCACCCTTTCACCCACCTCTAACACTGGTCTCCACTGAACTGTCCATGCACTGCTGTTAACTGATGTGTTCTTTAGTTGAATAATGAGTTAATAATTAGTGAATTAATTAATACCACTCATCTCTAGTGTATTAGCCAGTTAAACTAAATACAACTAGTTCAACCAAGTTAAACCGAACACAACTCCATCAACCGTCTCATCAACTCCACCAAACTCTGCCACATGAGTTCTAACTGAAGTCAACCATGCAATAGCTCAACTAACCCATAGGAAATTCGAATTTCCTTCTGCCAGCTGCATGTGCCACATCTGTAGCTCGAACTGAAGTGCTCCAAGAGGATAAGATAATATTTATAGTCTAAATATTATTAAGGGTTAATAATATTTGACTGACCTATTTTTAGACAGGCAGTCTAAAAATAGACTTCGACCTGTATGTCTAAAAATAGTTTGTCCATCTATTTTTACCAACTTGACCAATCATCCAAGAATAGCATCCCGCAACTCCTAGACCATGCTCCATATGTCTAAAAATAGACTTTTCGACAAAAATCACATGTGTGGTCCCCACCTAGTTTAGGTGATCACTTTCCAACTAGAATCAGGAAAGATGTTTCAGGAGGCCTCCTTCACTGTTTCTTGTTGCCATTTTCAACAATATTATGTTGATTTCATCTGTCAGTGCTCTATGAGAGATCCTTCTATATAGATTATACTTCTAAATATAGAATTACATTACCTGCAACCATATGACATGAATTCACAACATCCATGCTTAACATATAAATGTATATAGCTCATACCTTTTTCCTTTGAGTCATTCTGTAGTAGTTTTACTAGAATGAAGAACTTCATTCCCTTGAACCTCTTTATCAATATGTCATCACATCTAGAATTGTGTAGCATAGAATCCTATAATGAAACTTTTATGCATTCTTTCTAATAAGTGAATTCATAGAGAATTCCATTAGAAAATGTCAGCACCTTTTTTCGTGATGACCCTTGATATTGATGATTGACTTCCATCAGTATTGTTATCAGTGAGGTTTTCCAGGGGCTGACTCACCAAGAGCTCATACCATGCTTCTATCATGATGCTATTAATATACATTGCTTCCTATCATACTATTTTACAACCAACAGAAATTAATTAAAGAGAAAGATGATCTCAATCATAATAGAGATCTCTCGCTTCTTCTTTCTTAGATTTATTTGCATCAGGTTTTTACTTCATATCTGTGACATGGGATTCTTACTTTTTCCTCTTGTCCTTTTCAGATTTAGGAAAACCTCTATTATAATGCTCAATTTCATTACATCCAATGCATCATACTTTGCCCATATTTATTCTTTTATTCTGAGGACCAAGTTTTTTAACATTTCTTTCTTCCTAGATATGGATGAAATGCTTGATTCCCTTCACTTGATCCTGTATCATCTTTGGCTTTCAATATTGTTTCCTCTATTTTACATAGATACCATAAATCATGGAATGGTGTGGCTTATTTCTTCCCGTATAAACTTGAAGTGAAGTTTCCACATTCTTCTGGTAGAGCATTCAACACCACTGTAGTCATCCCAGTGTCAGACATTACTTCTCCAAGTTACTGCAGTTGATCTCTTATTTAAGAAATCTTCATAAAGTATGAAGTGATTCCTTCTTCTCTTCACAATTTCATTTTGTATAGTTCTTGTCTCAGAGATATTTCTTCTCTTGCAGTACTCACTGAGAATAGATCTATTAGTTTCCCATATATTTATTTTGTAGACTTTAGTTTTGATACCTAGGGAATGAGTGAGTCCTTAATGGATTCTATGAAAATTATTTGGGCTCTGATTTCTCCCTTCATGTACTTGGCATGAGCTAGAGAATATTATTTGAGGGTTGAATTGTAGATCCCTCGATGTAGTCCATAACTTTGTCTTCAATTAGATTCAAATTCGTCCTCTTCTTCCAAGCACTAAAGTTTGATGACCCAACCAATATGTTTCTGTCTTTACAATAAGTCATCTTGACAGATTTAATTAAGTTCATAGATACTTACTTGAGTAGAGTGACTTGCAGCTTCCTTGATGATGAAGGATATCTTCAAAAGGTTATGTTTCTTCCAACAATGTCTTGAATATAAATCTTTGATGGCAAACATTATTTCCTTGAAGGATTTGATTCTTGGAATGAGATAGCTTGAGAGTCTTCTTGGTAAACTGATTTGAATTTTCAACACAAACTTTGATCTTCGCTTCCTAGAGCATCTTCATGTAAAGTGGCCCTTATGTTCAGCACCTTAGCTCTGATTCCATGTTGAGAATTTGGAAGGATGGTGATTAATACAAATTATATTCTTGATAATTACTTGTGAGCTTATTTATTTACTTATGTCTTCTCTTCTTAGATTATTTAGTATTTCATCAAGTCAATTATTGTAGAACAATAGACACAAAAAAATTAGGCTCCTTGAGTGAGGGAAAAACCTCTCCCTCTTGGAGAGGAAAACCCAAAATAAATTCTTCTTATATATATTTCAGACGACAAGTACCATGAGCAAGACTTAGACCCTTGACCTATGTATGCCTCTTAGACCTTGTCACCGCTTCTTTGTCGACCTCCAATGCTGATCCTTCTTTTCTGCACCAACCGACATTGTCATGCACCAGTAGTAGATAACTCAGACTCTAAGTTTATCTTCAAGCACACCTTTATTATCCACTTCTTGGGAACATGATCATTTGAGATCTTATCTTTCACTTCATATATCCTTGAATCTAGAAATATGTTACTTTCTTTTATAGACTGTGATTAGGAAGGTAGATTTACCTTCCCCTTTTCTCACACTATAATTTAGAGATTAATTATCATACCAATTATATTTCCCGTCAACCTTATTACAATGTAGAATATCATCCCAGTAATTCTCCTCTTTAGATTAGGCACAGTCCTTACATCGCATAAGGTACCAGCTTTATTGCGCTTCGATTGCGGGTGTATTAATCATAGTATGGATCACACTCTTGTTTGTAACTTCTTCTCACTGATCCACATCCAATGTATTAGCACAATACACAAAGACAGTTCTGCACCTTGCTGCCTCTAACTCACATATATTCTAGATCTATTGTTATGATGTGGTGTCACAGAGCTATCTGCAATTTATCTGTCCTTTGGCCTGCACTTATGCCAGACTTTATCACGTTGTAAAGTCTTAGAGCTATACGCAATCTATCTGTCCTTTGGCCCGCACTTAACCACTGTAATATCTCAGAGAGATCCGCATTACTTGATGGTCAAATAAGCCGCATGTCCTTTGATATATATAGTGCCCAGAACTGTCTTTTAGGCCGACCCTTCAAAAATCTTGTAGGCCGACTTCACCACTGTATATAGGCCAACATGGAGAGCATTTAATCCAGCGTTAATGAGGAATCTTTCAGCATCATTCAAGTGTTATTTATTCTTCGTATCATGACAAGGTCTTGGAGCATTTTAGATTACTAGAATCTTCATATTTATGACCCTTAATTATATTTATAACTAGAATACACAACCTAATATACATCAAGAAGAAGTCTATTGACCTATAATAAAACCTTTCTCATGAAACCCATGAAGAAAGCATAACAAAATTACATTTTATTATCTTTGTCTTCTATTTTACATAAATATATAATTACATAGACAATATGAAGACTGATCCTAGTTACACTTTTCAACACCAGGCTCGTTGGCAGCGGATCAATGTTTATGCTCCTGAAGTGAATCCGCACAGGTAATATTTAGGCCTATCGGTAGTAGAGCAATAGAAGAGATGAAAAATTATACTCTGAAAATATAAAGTTCGCAAATTATACTACTCTTTCATGATTAGAAACATTATGATATTATTGATCTTATGTTTGTGTTCAACCAAGAAGTGAAATATGGGACTATGTTTATTCACGAGGTAAGTGGGGAAACCAAAAGTGATTTGCACGATCAATCAATACTTCGTGAAGAACTAGACTTTGCATAGAAGAATCAACCCACACAGAGAAAAGTTGGAATTATATTTGTGTGTTGTCAAGTGTTGTCGTTGCTACAAAAACCTCCAAAATTTTGGCCTAAAACCAAATTTCAGAGCTTAATTTGATCTTAAATATTGTCATCAAAGAACATTATCATGCATTGCATGTGCTTTCTCTAAGTTTTTTGGTCCCATTTGTAAGAAAATAAAAGTTTGGTGTTTTTGCATGTTAAGTGTCGCAAATTGCACAATATATGGTTTTGGTGGTTTCAAGGGTTAATATTTGTGTAAATGAGTTTTCCTTACCATGTAAATTCATTTCTCACTCATTTCCAAAGTTTCAAGCACTGTCAGACAAGCGTCGTCACTATCGTCACAAAGTGTATTTTTGGTGTCACACTGGGTGAAAGCGTGTCGCAAAGTTTTCACATTGAGGGAAGTATGTTGTTAATGTGTTATAGGTGATATATGTTGTTTCATAAATTTTTCTAAGTGTGTTATCATAATCAAGTCTTGTCATTATTCACATCGGTTGCACAGATCCCACACATAATCAAATCTGGAAAACTACCCAACCAAGAAACCTAGCCTCATCCAACCCTCCTGAACTATGCATTGCATGGTGTCAACCCTCAAGATGCACCCCTGCCTCTTGGTACTACACAATGTGAATTTCCCGCCTTCTCGTATTTTTGTTTACACTATCATAGTGCTCAAGCTCAGCTTTTTCCCTCCAAACCAGTGCAATTTCTCTCTCTTGCCTAGTCATAACTCCGCATTTTGCAGTCTCAAGGCTCATGCCTCAACCTTGAGCTCTTGAAATGTGAAATTTCATGATCACATGGCCTCCTCTTCCTTCCAGAATTTGTCATTGGGAAAAAATAGTCCTCAAGCCCTCATACTTGCTCCATGAGCTCCCCAACTGCGTAATCTTTTTGCACAGTCCAGCCTGAACTATGCATTGCGTAGTCTAAAGGATAAAGCTTGTCCCTTGACTCCTTGAGCTGCGAAATTGTGCAATCACTGAGCCTATCCCTCAGCCTACCACTTGGTTTTGGCTCAATCAATGGATCATCATGCATCACCTCAGACTAGGGGTTTATCAGACTGATGTTGTCTTGTCATGAGTGAATTGCATATGTAGGTACTATATCATACTATTACAGGATGATGGATAAGGATATAAAGAAATTTAACATGATAGATGAAACCTATGTAGCTGAGGATGAAATTGATCTATCAGAAGAAAGCAAATAGACATCAATTTGCGGCCACATCTTGAGCCTTGATAACGCTGAAGAATCCGCATCTCTAATCCATATGGGGGTGGAAAGGATATCATTCCCAGGAAGATATACAACAATAAAAAACGAAGAATGGATTGAAATTGCCATGTTATCATGCAGTGCATGTCATCAGTGTCATGTCATGTAACATGAGTCATCATATGCCACATCATTTTGTGGATTATGTAAATTCTTATTTGAAAAATGTATTGTAAAGTGGAAGTCCAAAGGACGTACAAAATATGAATAATCATGTAAAGTTAAACAGTCATGAGGGTAGTCAAAGAGTCAGAATGGAGATGAAGGATCACCCATTGGTTATTTATACACCCTCATTGTACAAGCAAATAACTTTTCACCTTGGCTCCCCCCATAAGCCATTAGAGAGATAAGCTAGTTCTTTCGGGGAGCAAGTAGTGGCTCCAATGCTCCACTATTGGAGCTACTGGTGTTCATTGTATACATGTGTCCTTATACCTTTACTTAATATATGAAGCCTGATGACCAACACGTTCTTCATGCATGGATTGTGAATATTCGCAATATTATTACCTGAATGTTTGTGATTCATGTTTATTTTCACATGTACTAAAGTATTTGAAATATTTTGATTATTTTAATGCTTATCATATTGAGAATGGTTTGTAATGGTTGCAATGACCTTCACATATTTTTGGAATACTCTGTTGGATGTTAGAAAAATATTTCTTGCTTTGTGTGTGTCTCCACTAGGGTGGTACTAATACCTCTCTCTTAGAGCCTCACTCTCTTTTTCCCTTTGTAGTAGAAAAACCTCGACACACGTACAAATGAACACTGACCAGGCACCCTCACTTTATTTTTGAAAGCACATATGCAATACTCTCTCCTGACGACAGTTAGAGCCAAGGAAAACCTTTAAGAAAATTGTAACATAACCATATTATAGTTGGAACTCCTATCTTAAACGGTGTGAGGTATAATTGGGACCACATATTGGGGAGACCCCTTTGAATGTTGGTAGGTATATCACTATCAAAAATTCCATGTACATGATTCAGGGCAAGGGAAATTAGGAGGTTTCATGTGAAAAGGAAAGAGAGACATGATATTGATAATGCAAAAAATTATGGAAATGGGATGCCCTAGGATAAGTCATATTATGTTTGATACAAGAACTAGCCTACAACAAGCTCTGATTCATATGTTAAAATAATAAATGGATCTTTAGGTATCAAATCAAGGTTACAGTAATGGAAGTGGAAATTTAATGGAATTATCAGAAGCAAGTAAACAATTAGTTTTCGTGGGTATTGGAAAAAAACCTCACATAGGCACTACGATTTGAAGCATTTCAACTTGTGTAGGGGGAATATTTGGATGGTAATAAAAGGAGGAGCTCAATTATAATACTGTTTGACCTACAAAGATATGCCTCACAAGCGGAAATAGAGCATTGGGAACGAAAGTGTACTTATAGGAGGAGGATAGAAATTAGGGTCAACACTTATTTCATAGAATGAGCAACTTCTAGATGGCACGACAAGTTGTAGATGGAGTTTCTATGCTCACTACTTAGAATACATAAAAAATCTTGAAATTGTATTAGATTGGGAAACTCAAGCCCATTGGAATAACTAAATTTGTGTGTCACCAAGGTAAAAAAATTCCTAAGGATTGACATTCCTTTTTCTTCATTAAAATTAGTCCTTCATAATTCTTATTTGGAAATTCCGTTCCCTTATTGTTGAATTTTTTGGGTAATTTAACCCCCATATTGTTATGTCCTTGCTTTTAAGTTGGGACTGATGGAGATAGGGGGAGGAAAAAGATAATTGAAGATAATTTCAATTAGTGGAGGCTAGTGCTTGTGAGAATAAGTGTTTCAATGGTGGGGATGTAACCTCCAAAATATTCACTAGCTAGGTGTACAAGAAAGTCTCGACTTCTAAACACAACACTAATGTTCTAATGTGGATCTAGTTTAGGATTAAAAAACATCTATATGAAAGGTAGGGTGTCAAACATAGGGCCTACTCGAGGGTGGTGGGATTCATAATTTGGTTCTCTAGAGCTTGGTTACACTATACATTGTCTTGTGAAATCTTTGTGTCGTATGGGAGGGGTGGTCGACTCCCTCCTTTTTCATGGTCTGGGGATACATATCAGGGGATGGAAAAAAAGGTTAAGTTATTCAGATACACATTGTTGTAACAAATTCGATACACATGTCCTTGGACAACAACATCATTCAACATGAGGAACCTAGTTCAAATTGGTTTAGTATTTAGCAAATCTCAAACAATTCCAAATAATCATTTTCATCTCATTTAGGTTGTTCATTTGCTTTTTATTGTGCCTAGGGAAAGGGGTAGACTAGGAAGGCGATTTTTGTATTATGAAGTTGAATCCCATAGAGGAAAATATCACCTCTAGGATAAGGCAATAATAGTTGTAGTGTGATGTCACGAGAAAATACCTCTGCATGTACAAGAAGAGTTGATTTAGTTGAAAGGGGCTACATCCACTCAACGATCTACCATATTTGGCATAGTAGTGAGGGCACAATGGAAATATTGGATCTAAGACATAGGAAAAACACAGAGAAGATAAATTCAATACATGTAGACTATTGACCTATATTTGAAAATGAAATTCATCTTGGGCAGAGCACTAATGGATAGCTAGGAAGAGAGGAGAGAAATAGAGCAGACCCGAGACCATATGCATGGTCATCTCAAATACTATGACCATCATCTAAACTTGATGGATTGGAATCAAGCAACACATTGGGATTACTCTAGTAATGCCTCGACCCCCAACTAGCCAAGCCAGTCCAATCCCAATAAAGGGATCAGACTCTGATCCCCTTTCTTGATTAGATGATGACCCATGTTTTTTTATCTTTTTCATCCAATTGTTTTTATTTTTGGTTGGATAAGCCAACAACAATGTAAAGGTATATTTCAGTTTTATTATGTCATGTTTTGTATGTCTCTTATGAATTTATTCATGATATAGTTTTGGTTATAGTTTGGTCTCCCTACTAAGAGACATGAATGAACTATTTATCTTTCAATTGTAGCTCCATGTTTTTGAGAAAATAGAATTTCATTGCGATTGAGAGACATGTAATTCATTATGCTCAACATGTAGATAATATATGGTGTGTGTATGTGTGACACCAACATAATTTCTCAAGTGAGGGCGGGGGTATTCTATTTTTTAGGGGGGGTGAAAGCCTCTAATTTCAAGAGGTTTTATGCACAAGTGCGCTATTTTTTAGGATAGAATCTATTATTTCATCTGCCACTTTTCAACGCTTCCTTACTAGACTTTAAAATTGAGTGATTGGGTGCAAGTGTTGGGCGACATGGTAGGATCTTGGTCTAAACACTTAACAATGGAGTATTAGGGAGGTGACTCAGTGGACTATGAACTAACCCCAAATCATGATCGATATTTTCACGCTCAAAGTGAAATTTTTTTGTATCTCTCCCTCTTTGCTAACTATTTGTTCAAAATAATTTTCATATTTTTATAATGAAAATTATTCCATTAAAAAACACTTAAATGTCTAATGGAAAATGGATTGTCTCGATCCTCCTTGAATGTCCATAAGATGAATGCCAAATACTTGTATTCATTTTGTCTATTTGGAAACTGATTTTATTTTCCTCTATAAGAAATCTTCATCCTCATTTTATTGTTGTTTTTATTTATTTATTTTATAATGAAAAATTAATACATTGATCAATGAATAATTATTAAACCACAAGATTCTATTTTTCTCTACAAGCTTCTTCCTTCAGTGAACTCGAGAAGATGGCACGTGAATTAACTCTTCTATCATATTCAAGTCCAAACTAATTATGATCTGTGTCATAAAGATATTTGAAATGATCTAAAATTCACCATAATCAGTGGACTCATTCATTCCTGTGAAATTAAAGACGCAGATCCTCCACTAAATTTTCGATAATCGGCCATCCATTCTCATCATTGTTGACATGAGTTCCAATTCCGATACAAACAAGTTTGTAGATGAAAGAAAGTTAATACAAATTGTAACCATCTTTGTCACTCTCCTTTACATTGTGAGACAAGGAAGAGGTATCAGAAATTTTGGTGAAAAATTTAGTGGTATTGATATCAAACTAGATAGACTACTGTGTGGATTGAGGGCAAGTAGTCATTTTTATAATGAACTTATGGTATACAACATAAATGTCCAAAGAAAAGCTACAATCCATCCCTAACACTTCACAAGTAATTGCTCAAGGAAACTTCCTCCCCCCAATAACACTAATGATCAAAGAAAATTATGCACACAAGTAAAGAAATTTGATTGATGTGTTTGAAACCCTGTTGGGTATCCCGAGAGAAATATGGTTCTTTGCAGCTAGTGTTGTTTACTTTAAAAGCTAGGTGTGTCATCGGTGTCCTTTGACTAATATCCATCCAGCTCATTGTTATTCATATCAATGGTTTGATTTGAAGAAACATGATTAATTATGTCATGCTTTGGCACATTTTAACATCATAAAGCATTAACCTGTGCAAAACAACCATTCCCTCCTCGAGGAGCATGGATTTCGAAACATAGCAAAAGTTTTGCTTTGACTTTCCATAGCCACTATCATCAACCGAAAATGATAGGTGGCCCAATTGATACTACACCACCAAATTTACAAATGCTTTGAACCTTCACATGCACTTGTAGAAAAAATATGTAATCATTGCATTCAGCTTAGCCACATTTTCAATCTTATTGTAGATCAAAATAGCTCCTTCTCTTCAATTTTCACAAACCAAACTTTGTTCGATGGAGCGATATTACCAAGAGTATGGCGAGTGCCATATACGTAGTCTTTCTGAGGATAATTTATTGCACAATTGCAGGTTGTACTAATCAAACCCATTCTACTCTTTAGTTCCACAACCTGTGTTAGAAGTGGAAGGTTCGATAGTCCATCCCACAACAAGAAAATATAGTTATATTCTATTCTGGCATCTCTACGACAATCTGATCATCCCGAGCTCTTGGAAATCCATGGAGGAGATCGGATTATCAATATTATCAGTGTTATTACCTTCGTATTCACTCGAATAGCCTGACATGCTAAACATTGTCGTCAATAAAAAAGTGAAAATTTTTCTTTAGACTTCAGCAAACTTGAAATATGAAATTGCTATGAGATTTGAAATCAAAATACCATCAAACTATGAATTGAAGGTAGTAGACAACACCCTTACTTTCTTCTGTTTCTCACCTTAACTGTCATTCCGCCCATGGAAATAACAAAAGTAGTTTGAAAGGAATCCACACTTTCTACAAATCCAATCACAATAATTGAAGAATGAGAATCAATGAACAAAACTTCATCCGAAGTTAGCAACCCTTAAAAATATTGTATATTTTGGTTGTAAACATTGTCAAACTGAGTGGGCATTTGGGGATCCATGCTTACAAAGATACTAGGATCTGCGTTCACCGGAAATTATTGTAGTAAGTTTCAAAATTTTCCCTTCATGATATCTGTGGCCAGGTGAGTTTTAACCTGGAAATAAAATGCCTTTTATTCTTGTCATCTGCATAAACCATTATTTCAGTGGTCACTAATCGTTCCGCATGGGATATGGGGACAGAATATGATCTTACACTAAAATCTGCAAGAGGAGAGAGAGAGCTCTATTTTTTTGTGTTGGGCTCCTATAAAATCTGGACGGTGAAGGAAATGTAATATAGGCACACATTAAAGGCCTGAAAAATAATGAGTCATAAACAATGGGAAGAGTTGAAAGAGCGTAATATTTTTTTAGGACCTGTTATAATGATAAGAAGGTTTCATGAACATTATTACATAAGACTTGTAACAACATAGGGTGAAGAAATTAATGAGAAGCATCTTGTTTTACATCAACCACCTATATTTTTACTCCCTTTTGATAAAATAACATTAAAATAACATGGATAATGTCATGGCAACTTGATGGACCATTCAAGTAATAATGATGGAGCTGAGGATGTGAAGACACATGCAATGGATTGTGGAACTTTTGAATTGTTTACGTGCATCAATATTGGTGACTCCACAAAGGTGGTTTATATTTTATGAGCCAGAACTCAGAAAGAGACTCTCGCGATCTGAGAGAGGAACAAGCTAAGAAGGTAAATGTGAGGATAGAAGTGGTACATGGTATGAAATATCAGGAGTAAGAACATGAAGCCATCGGTGTGATAGAAAGAAGACAAGTCTTCAAAAAGCCACACAGGGAAAGCTAGTGCACTCAAAAGAAAGAAGGGGAAACCATGGAAATCCACTATTGTGACTAGAATTGCTTTCAAGCAAGAGCCTTCACATGATCATATCGAAGTCACTTCGAGCAAGCCTTGTAAGGATGAACACGAGCGGAGCTTAAATATTTGTTGTGTTCCATGTTCTCGATCAGGAAACTTGGTATATTAGTGATAAGTTATACATAAACATGTCTTCCTTGTCACCATCGATATATTCAAATTCAACACATGTTCACCTTCCTTCCTTTGTAAAAACAAGGAATGCGAATGAGGGGTACGGATGTTGATAAATGATAATTAGCATAAGGTAAAAGCGAACCGAAAGTATATAAATGCTAATGACATGACGTAATAAACAAAGTAAACCGAGCAACGAAAACATAACAAAGTTAAAAAATACAGACCAATGGAGATCGACGAAACAAGAAACAAAAAATAAACAGAGAGCCTAAAATGAAGTTAAAAGATAATAAAAACCAGATAAAGAAATTGATTTTTTTATTATATTATATTTATTTATGAGGAATATTTTATTTATGTACATTTAAATATTACAAATCATAAAATGGTCATACACGATGATATTGAGCATATAAAAATGCATTTTGAATCTTACATCCAAGATTAATGACTAGTTGGATGGAAATTAAGTAGGGATCACTACCATGTCAACAAACTAGTGTGTGAAAGTGAGAGTGGCTTAGCAAGAATATATCAGCATAGATCCATCTAAAACATGGATCTAACATGAGCCGAAAGGGATCAAATTCCTTTTGTTGCAAATTTATTTTAGAATACAAAAATTTGTTATTGTTTAAATTTCACTTTTGATTGTTATAGAGATTACATAACATGTGTATTGAAACATTTTATATTAATTCATATTAAATTATTTTATTCATAACTCACATTGGATATTTGATTCTATCATACATTAAAATATTTTATTTTAACATTTTTTTCTATATATAGATTTATATAAAGTTGATATCACTTCTAAAATATTTTTTAAAAACATAAGGTTTAAACATCTTACTCACATATTTTTTTTACTTCTAATTATTCTACATGATATTAGGTCATATGGACAACTAATTAAAAATACATAGCATATATTTTTTTTCTCATTTTTATTATAGCCGACATTGTTTTTCTATTTAGAGAAAATTTTATTTTTATTTTACGAGGAATGAACATACTTAATGTAGCCTTCACACGGGGATGTAGAAACAATATAGATGCAGTTTAACCACATATCTATCAAGGGCCTTGAGAGATCCAATATCAAACTTTTTTAAAAAATTACATGTCAATTAATACATTTTACTGCTTTCAAAATTTGTGATTAATATAGTTTTATGTGGTAATTTTTCATTGTTTAAATTGTATAATTTTATGTTTTATCATTATTAATATTTTATATTAAAAATTGAATTAGTGGGACATTTTCCTCTTATTAAAATGTAACTACTCTACATTACCTTCAATTAATTTTTCCTTTCAAGCTAAGGTTAACACACCTACACATATATATATACACACTTTCTATAGAGATAGAAAATCCATGCTAAAATATATTAGTTAAAATGGATATTCAAACACTTTCTTTAAGTTCTATATATATATTTTATTTCTATAAAGTTGTATAAAATTATAATATCAACCCTTAAATGTTGTGTTAAAAGATTTTTAAGTGTTTAAATTATTTTTATTATTTTTTGAGGACGTGACATACTTACACATCTCCCTTGTACTGGATTCTAGAATGAGCCTTTTGGCTCAATTATAATATCAACACTTAATTGTTGGGTTAATAGATTTTTAATTGTTTAAATTATTTTTATTATTTTTTGAGGACGTGACATACTTGACATCTCCCTCATATTGGATTGTAGAATGAGCCTTTCGGCTCAACAAGTATTGTTGGTTGCACGTCATAATGTGCTAACCAACGAGTGTTCATTTACATTCACAAACCATACTAGTAAGACAAAAGGGGACATGTGCAATGAACTCAAGAATCATATCTATAGATGTATCATTGGTAATACTTTTCCTCACAAACCAAGGGGGTGAATGTATGGCAAGTTTTAGAAATGAATGTTTCATATTTAACTGATTGAACTAAAGAAGCATGCTCAAAGTCAAGAATAAAATCTTCCTTATAAATCTCATTAGAGAATATTCTGCCATCTATATCATGAGAGTAGGAAGCATTTTCAAGATTTAAAGAGGGCCCTTCTCTTTCAAGTTTGTTAAAGAAAAAATCCTTGTCCTCCATTTCACCACAGGGGTTTTCATCACCAAGACTTTGTTCCTCACAAGAAAGGACTTCTTTATGGGGTTCATTGAACGAAGAATCATCTCCCTTGCTATGAAAATACTATTGACCCTCAAATTTCAACTCATCTTCATCATACTCATCGTAAATAACATTTCTACTAGGATAAATAAGTATGAATTCAACTTTTGGTTCATGGTCATCATGGAACATGGGAGGCTCATTAAGGAATGAATCTTCATCCATATCATGAAAGCAGTGTTGTTCAATAAGATGTTGGGAAAAATACTGAGAGGGTGGGTGAATCAGTATTTAAATTCACTTTAAATTTTTATTTCATATTTTGATTTCTATATGCTACTTTCATTCATGCAACCAACATATGTACGCTACTACAATGAAAGCAAACAACGTATATCCAGTTAACTAAATTTTCATATATTTCATCGATTTTTCATCTTTAACGAGTGCATCAGTATCTTAATATTCATTCATTAAGTATTGAAAACATGAGCAGTAAAGAACATATAGATCATCAAGACACAAGAAACATATCAATACACACGAACACTAGTATTTTAGGTGGAAACATAATGTGGGAGAAAATAACCATTTTCGTTGTCTATGTCTTCTTTCTTATCATATAAAGGAAATATTCTTATAATCTTGTACTGGCACATACTCTTACCAATACATAGCCACCCACCTGTAGAAGGATACAACATTCTCTCGTTCTCCAGCACCCACTAGAAGGGAGCTACAATGCCCCCATCTCATTTATTGGCTCCTAGTCGAAGGAAGAACCTACCCCCTGAACAAATTCACCAACTATGAATAGAAGGAAGCTCCAACTCCCTTACTAAAGGCTCCAACCCTCAACCCCTTTCATGGACCACCTTTCACAATATTTCATAGTGGATCCACTTGACTCAAAACATCAAAACCTATAGGCCACCTTTGATGATATTTTTAGACTGGACCCACACCCATCATTAATCATAATACCAGGTGAATACTGAATCTAAAAGACAATCACTTGAACCAACTAAATCACTAATCATTGAATCTCAATCAAACAAAACCAATTCATAAGAGATATAAACTATCAAATCATACCAATGCATAACCACTCATTAATGTACCAAGCCATACATTATTCGTCATCACAGAAACACAATGTTTCTCTTGCAAACCCTGATCACACATGTATCAGAATGTATACGCTACTTCTCCGAATCACACCCGCGTATATACGTGCTTCCACTATATAGGACCTGTGTACAGATCTCAAATCATCATGCATCACTGCAACAATGAGGTAACCATTGATCCATACATGAACTAATCACAGAACACTGAAGAAAACATAGATAGATAACTGAATAATACCTAGTCATATGTTTTTATCATTAAAACTGATCAATACAAACAGGTCATCTCAATCCACACTTTCAGATACAAATCATAATAATAGAGACATCATTGAAAGACAACAAAAATCAAAACAAAACTAATCAAATGTTATCATTTACTAGTACTGAAAACCATAACACATATATGCGATTTCCATAAGACATATCGTGGTATGTACACACTTACAATGCATAACACATGCATACATCTATCAACATACTACATAAATTATCTTTAAATATATATATGAAACCCTATAGATATGGATTGATGTATGTACATGACTATTTCCAAATACACCTGTATACAGATCTGGAAACTTTCATTACAAACACGATTTCACTCTTTGCAACCTTTACTGTTAATAATATATAATTCTGAATAATACATTTAGATCATAGCGATATTATAGTTACATATTCATCATTATTAGCCACTTTGGCATTTTCCACAAGTAAATCAATCAAGCATATATGTCAACATGCTTTCAGATCTTGGAGATCTGAGTCTTCTCCATCATCCTTGGTGCACCCCTGTTCCAAATTAGATCATACATTTATAACCCATTACTTGCACACTTAACAACTTGATCTCTGACTCCTTATATAGCTTTAGCCTTTCTCAATACCTTATGCCAATCCCTTGGTAATTCCATTAGTATTCTTTGACAAGATAAAATAACTGTTGTCATACCAATTACTATGGGCCAATACCATGGTAAAGACCCTTGGTTTTCAAATTACCATGGTTTGGATTCCGTTCACGACTTTTACTAATAATACTTGTGTATGTAACCTTGCTTCACAGGACTCACGTATAATTTCTCAAACTTGACCTTTAACATCCATTTGTCTATGAATTTCCATTTCTGTGTTCATAATAGTTGTACCATTTATAGGAAATTTAATTATATCATATTATCAAAATTTTAACATCAAGTACATCTTTATGAATTAGGTTGCCATCAAGGATGACACATGAGCCATAAATCCAACATAATATTAGGCTCATCCTCATCAGAATCATCCTAATTTACATTTTCATTGGGATGAAGAGAGTTAAAATTAGGTTTAAGGTCATGATAATCATTTCTTATGTAAGGTTTAGGGTCTTATTGAAAGAATGTGTCATCGAATGGATCGACATGCCATATATTTTCCTTTCCCATTAGATAGGGAGCAGGAATAATCTCCTCAAATGGATTAGGAGTCACAAGTTGAAAACCTATATATTCCCATCCATCGGAAGTAGTTTGGTTCTCTTTCTCTAACTTGTATTGTCTTTTTTCTTCAAGGAAAACATGGCAAGTTGAAGGATCCTGGAGGCTTTCAAAGAAATCACAAATGTGGAAAGTCAGTAAATTCATTGATGAATTAACCAATAGAGAAGGGCCAACAAGATTAGGGTTCCAGTCTTCTACCTCTCTAAAGAGCATAAGGGAAAACAAGTGGGAGGAAGTACAATTTCGTAAACTCTTGTTGATCAATAACAATCGATGAATTTACTAATAAGATCATGGGAATAATAAATAGGAAGGGAAAAAAAGATGGGGAAAATATGCCACAACAAGCATTTGACAAATACTTGTAACGAGTTGTGCATGCTTTGTAAGATGAAAAACTAAGGAGCGAAAAGCTAATTCACTCCCCAGTATGGTCACTCGCATATGTTGATGTTTTCATAGTTAAGTGTCGCTCCAACACCATATCAACATATCAAACTTCTTGGTGGCTAAGGAGAAGTAAAAAAAATGTTATCCCAAGGTTTATATCCATTCGAGTGGGAGTCAAATCCATGCTACTAATGGGATAAATCAACCCTCTCTCTTTTGAATGAGTCATAGTTGGTTAAGAAGAGTCCTACAGCTGGTAACCCTCACATATGAAGGAAAAGAAAACAAGAACTTAACTACCCTAACCCTAAACACTAAATTATTTACAAAAGAAGTGAACTAATTAGTTCTCTAAGTTTTTGACCCTAAAGTATTGTAGAGCTTCAGCTTCATTGAAGTTATAAATTAATGGAAATAAATTGACTATAAATCCCTTTATGCAAGAATTGTTAAATAAATTATTCATGTCAAACATTAAACACATAGATAAATAAGTGAATAAATGAAGACATACTTATTATTTCTCATTTGAGTTAGTGGTGCTTCAATTGTTGTTTGATATATTTATATAATGAAAATGAAATCTTGCATAAAACACATAACTAAGTTATAATGAAAAATATTGCATTACACAACACTCAAACATTATGTTAGAGTATTAATTGTTTTCTTGATTACATAGGTTAAATTTCTCTTATATATCTACATCATGAGATTATAAATCTTACTCAATGAATAGAATGTGTAATTAAGTTGTATATTAATAAGATTTATTTTTTAAATAAAAAACAACAATCAAGAATTAGGACTTATTGTATTCAATTTTAACCATTCTTATCTAAAACATAAACTCATATATACAAGAATAAAACTAGATTTAAAAAAGATAGCTAACAAAAAGAAAAATATGAAACAAGCTAAAAGTAAAAAGTCATAGTCAACATATTATTTACGCATATTATTTACACGAGATGGCGTTTATACAAAATAAATTAGAACATGGTAAAAATCATAGACTTTACATAGAATTAGAAACGAAAAAAATATAGATATTGACACATATTTACATATAATCATAAAAGTACGCTAAGAGAAATAAAAGTAAAATTTAAGTATTATTTTGGAAGCATAAACCAAAATGCTAAAAAGCATTGAGGGAAGATTTGACGAGTAAGGAAAATCTCTTTTTTTACTACATTTTCTCTTATAGGTACATTTCTACAAGGTTGGATATTTATGAAAATAGGAAGGTGATGCACAATTGTTTTATGGATATTTGTGGAAATGGGAAGCTAAGGAATAATTGTTTTAAATTGATCAACACTTAAAAAAAAAAAAACTAAGAAATTATCTTGCACACCAATCTTGCATAACAATCACAAGGTAAATATTAAATTCGACTGTAAAATAGTGAAAATTGATTAACAATTAAAAAAAAAAAAAACTTTATGGTGCACAATAATAAGGTAAATACCATCTTTGTTTGTAAAATAGTGAAATAAATGCAATGAATGAGATTTGCATAAAGAATGAACTAAGAATAGAAGAAATAAACCTTACTATTGGGCATGCCTTTACTCACAAAATTGGCATCATTTGAGTATGAAATGTTGGAAATTTCTGATCAATTCCAAACACATAGAGGAAAATAAAATTCCTCAACTCAACACAGAGATAAAATAAAAATTGCGGGCACAGAGAGATGAAATGTAAATTCTATTTCATTAAAATAAACTGCTGGACTATTACAAAATGTTTTCTTCAGAACTATGGTGTTATAGATTCACAACGTATATCTTCTGGCTGCTTCACACACACAACGCTTCAACAAGAAAATGCTCTCTATCTTTCTCCGTTTTTTTTTCCTTACTGCCTTCGGGCAGGAAATTACAATACACAGTTTTCACAATGCTCTCTCTGGTCTTCTCAACATTCAAAATATTTCACGGTCAAAATGCACTCACGGCATATATTTATAAAACATTACAATATTCATATATATTGTAAATATAAAATATTTACAATATATATTATGAAATATATAATCTAATATTTAAAATAAAACAAATAAAACATATGTGCGGCAAATAAAAATTTTTAAGAAAAAACTTTATGTATTTCACATTCCACATTCCGTGGGGTTATAAAACTTTTCCAATTCCCGTTTGTTTGCCTCCTTGGAAACGATTTGATTGGTCCGGAGGAAGGTGACATCACCTCTTCTAGTAGGTTGCCTTTCCCTTAGCTGCTCAAGGTTGGATGCCCCCTTGGAATGTTGCTGTTGTGCGTTAAATGAGGTTGGTCAGTGTTCAATGCGGTAGTTGCTGCAGATAAGTTCGTGGTTGCGTGAATATTAGAACTGGAGATTGTTGTCGCCTTTTCTGTCCTTTCCCAAATTCACATCAGCCTTAAATTCTCGTCGTCCTTCTTATGCTTCTGCCTGCGTCCATCTGCTGTGTGCGGGCAGTTGGGATTAAATTCCAACACTCCCCCTTAATTACAACTGTTGCCTTCTTGCATACCCAGGGATTTCCTGAGACAATTAAAAATTTTCTGCGTCAATGGATTTGTCAATATATCAGCAAACGGTTCCTCTGTCATATAGTTCTGCAATACAATATCACCATTATTAACTAGTTCTCTTATAAAATGAAATTTTGCATCAATATGCTTTGTTCTCTTATGGAAGACAGAATTATTTGATAAAGCTATTGCTGAGCTGTTATCACAATAAATTGTTGTTCCTTTGTCCTGTTCATGACATAAATATCTGAGCATTCTTCTCATCCATACTGCTTGGCATGCTACTGCTGTTGCTGCCACATATTCTGCCTATGCTATTGATAAAGAAACTATTGGTTGCTTCTTGGAAGCCCATGAAATGACTCCTGATCCGAAATGAAACACATATCCAGAGGTGCTCTTCCTGTCATCTACACTTCCAGCCCAATCACTGTCAGTGTAACCAATCAATTTAAAATTTTCAAATGAGGAGTAGAAAATACCATACCCCTTCGTTCCATTCACATACCTTAGAATCCTCTTAGTTGCCTGCCAATGAGTTTCTTTTGGTGTTTCCATGAATCTGGAAATTAAACTTACAGAATACATAATATCCAGCCTAGTTGCAATCAAATACATAAGGCTGCCAACTATGCTTTTATATAATGTTGGATTGACATTCTTGCTGTGATCTTCTTTGCTCAATTTTAACCCCATGACAGTTGGAGTTAAAATTGCCTTGTTGTTATGCATGTTGAATCTTTTCAACACTTCTTCAACATATTTTGCTTGGGAAATAAAAATCCCATTTTCACTTTACTCTACTTCTATTCCAAGAAAATATCTCAAAAAACCCAAATCAACCATTTCAAATTCACTCTTTACAAAATGAAAGTCTGTCTTCAGAACAAAGTTTTGGATTCACAAAACAAATCTTCTGGCTGCTTCACACACACAACGCTTAAAAAAAAACTACTCTCTATCTCTCTCTATTTTTTTCTTTCTGCCTTCGAGCAAGAAATTACAATACACTAGTATTTACAATGCACACGACATATATATATATATATATAAAGAATACAATATTCATATATATTGTAAATATAAAATATTTACAATATATATTATGAAATATATATAATCTAAGTTAAAACGAAATGTACCGTGGTAAATAAAAATAAATAAAAAACTTAAAAAAAAAAATTCCGTGGGGTTATAATACTCTGCCAAAGGTATTTTCTTTATCCCCCAGAACTGCTCTCATTAGTCTGGAGGAAGGTGACGTCACCTCCTCTGGTGAGTTGCCTTCCCCTTTGCTGCTCAAGGTTGGATGCCCCCGGAATGTTGATGGTTGTGCATTTAATATGGTTGGTGGAGAATTGAAAGTTGATGGGTGTTGTTGATAAGTGATATGTGGTTGCGTGAAGATCTGAACTGGAGATTGCCACCGCCATTGCTGTCATTTCCCAAATTCACATCAGACTTAAATTTTTTGTTGTTTACTGTCTTTTGATCCCATCAAATAAATTCTCGCCATCCTTCTACTCTGCGGACAGTTGGAATTAAATCCCAACACTCCCCCTTAATTACAATTGCTGCTTTCTTACATACCCAGGCATTTCCTGAGATAGTTAAAACTCTTCTGCATTAATAGCTTTGTGAGGATATCTGAAAATTTCTCCTCTGTCTTGGAGTGTTGCAAAACAATCTCACCATTATTAACTAGTTCTCTTATAAAATGAAATTTTGTATCAATATGCTTTGTTCTCTTATGGAAGACAAAATTATTTGATAAAGCTATCGCTGAGTTGTTATCACAATAAATAGTTGTTCCTTTGTCCTGTTCATGACATATATCTCTGAGCATTCTTCTCATCCATACTGCTTGGCATGCTGTTGTTGTTGCTGCCACATATTCTACCTCTGCCTTTGATAAAGAAACTATTGGTTGCTTCTTGGAAGCCCATGAAATGGCCCCTGATCCTAAATGAAACACATATCTAGATGTGTTGTTCCTGCCATCTACACTTCCAGTCCAATCATTGTCAGTGTAACCAATCAATTTAAAATTTTCAGATGGGGAGTAGAAAATACCATACCCCTTCATTCCATTCACGTACCTTATAATCCTCTTGGATGCCTGCCAATGAGTCTCTTTTGGTGTTTCCATGAATCTGGAAATTAAACTTACAACATACATAATATCCGGCCTAGTTGCAGTCAAATATATGAGGCTGCCAACTATGCTCTTATACAATGTTAGATCGACATTCTTGTTGTGATCTTATTTGCTCAATTTTTACCCCATGACAGTTGGAGTTACAGTTGCCTTGCTGTTCTCCATGTTGAATATTTTCAACACTTCTTCAACATATTTTTCTTGGGAAATAAAAATCCCATTTTCATTTTTCTCTGCTTCTATTCCAAGAAAATATCTCAAAAAACCCAAATCAGTCATTTCAAATTCACTCTTCATAACTGCTTTAAAATCAATAGTGAGATAAACTTCATTGCCAGTAAAAATTAAATCATCTACATATAAAACAACAATACGAATCTTACCATCATTTTCTTTTATGCAAAGTGTGGGTTCTCCATCACATTTCTCAAATCCATTTTGAGTCAGGTAAGCATCTATTCTGCTGTACCATGCTCTCGGTGCTTGATTCAGCCCATAAAGAGCTTTCTTCAATTTTCATACTTTGTGCTCTTGGCCTTCAATCTCATAGCCTGGAGGTTGTTCAACATATATCTCTTCTTTCAACACTCCATTCAGGAATGCAGATTTCACATCTATATGGTAAACTTTCCATTTGTGTTGTGCTGTTATGGACAACACTGTTCTCACTATTTCCATTCTTGCAACCGGTGCAAAGGTTTCTTCATAATCTCTTCCTTGTTGCTTCTTGTAGTTTTTGACAACAAGTCTTGCTTTGTGCCTTTCAATCTTGCCTTCAGCATTGCTCTTGGTCTTATAAACCCATTTTACTCCAATGACTTCTTTACCTTTAGGGAGGTCCACTAACTCCCATGTATTACTCTTTTCTATTGCACCAATCTCTTCGTTCATTGCTTCAATCCTTTTTTCTTATTTTACAGATTCCTCAAAATGAATTGGGTCATCAACATGACAATACAAAGAAAATAAAGAGTTCAGACCGACATTATCATTTGCCTCTCCTTGTTCATAAATCTCACTCAGATTTCTGAATCTTGGTCTTCTTGGTGTACTTGGAGTTCCACTTGAACTCGAGGGAGTTTCAGTTCCATTTGGTGTGCTTGAAGAAGCACTTCCTTGATTTCTCAAGGCTGTTCTATTTCTAGCTTGTGGTGGTGGAGGAGGAGCCACCAAGGAGGGATTATTTGTTGTTGTCTCTTCCTCTTGTTCTTCGTGAGACACACATCTCTTCACATTCATTATTTTCTCTAAGCTTCCATCCCAAGCTTCTTCTTCAATAAACTGTACATCTTTGCTTATTATTACTTTCTTGGTGGATGGATTATAGAGTTTGTATGCCTTGGACTCATTACTGTATCCAAAAAAGATACACTTCTCCCCCTTGCTGTCAAGCTTCTTTCTCAATTGATTTGGGACATGTGCATAAGCCACGTATCCAAAAAATTTCATGTGAGTGACAAACTGCTTTGTTCCTCTCCATGCTTCTACTGGAACTCTGTCCATGACAGATTTGGTTGGGTCTCTATTCAAGATATACGCTGCACAATTGACAGCATCCGCCCAATACTCATTTGGCAAATGTTTTGCCTTCAACATGCTTCTGACCATGTCCATGATGGTCCTATTCTTCCTTTCTGCAACAACATTTTTCTGAGGTGTGTACCTTGTGGTAAAATTCTTGTGTATGCCATTCTCCCTAAAGAAATGTAGGAAATCTTTGGAGATGTATTCTCCACTTCTGTCAGTTCTTAGCACTTTGATGTAGTGCCCACTCTGCTTCTCAACAAGAGCTTTGAAGTGGAAAAACTGTTCAAACACTTCACTCTTCTATTTCAATAAATACACCCATGTCTTTCTAGTGTAATCATCTATGAATGTCAAAAAATATTTGTTGCCAGCTAAATATGATGTTTGCATTGGTCAACACAAATCTGAGTGGACAATCTCTAAGGGTGTCTTTGCCCTTATACTCTTCCCTGCTGGAAATATTTCTCTGTGTTGTTTTCCAAAAATGTAGCCTTCACAAAGGCTGTCTGGTTTCTCAATCAATGGTAATCCTTTTACCATTCTCTTTCTATGCAAGAAGTTCAGGCCTCCGAAATTGAGATGTCCAAATCTCAAGTGCCATAGCCAATTTTCATCTTTCACTTCCTCTTGAAAGACCTTTTGTGTTACAGCTACTACATTTCTTCTTTCCTTCAAGTCTGTTTTGAGCTTGAGAGGAAACATCCTATTGCTTTTCATCTGCACCTCTGCAATGAATTTCTTGCTTGGAGGTATGTCCATGATTGTGCACACATCATCTTTAAAAAACACATTGTAGCCCTTGTTTATGAGCTGTCCAATGCTCAAAAAATTACATTTCAAGCCAGCTACATAATATACATATGGCACCAACTTCTGTTCTCCTTTTCTTGTCAGGATACTTACTCTTCCTTTTCCCATGACAAAGACCTTATTATCAATCCCTGATGTTATTTCAGATTTAACATTTTCATCTAGATTGGAAAACGTTGAAATGTTCCCAGTCACGTGGTTACTATAACCTGAGTCCAAGAACCATACATCATCTTGTCTATCTTGTGCTACATTACATTTTAACAACACATTCTTCTGGTTCTTTTCGTCTTTTGTAAAATTAGCATTCTGCCTATTATTCATGTCATTTTCTTTTTCCTACATTCATTGGCATAATGCCCATATTTCTTTCAATAATGACATTGGACTTGGGATTTATCATACCTTTGTCCATGAGCTTGATGTTGGCTTCAACCTTCATTTTGGTTCTGATTGCTTCCCCTTCCACTCGTGCTTGCAGGGTTGTTTCTTCCTCTGTTTTGGCTTCTGCTTATTCCTCTGTTGTTTGCTCTACCTTGACCTCTGTCTCGGCCAAAAGACATTTGAGTCTTGAAAGCTTGTTCCAATGAGGAATCTGTTCCACTGTTTAGTTTGTGTTCATGAGACATCAGGGATGCACTAAGCTCATCCACTATAAATAGTGAGAGATCCTTTGTCTCTTCTATTGCCACTACTATGGCATCAAATCTTGAGGGTAGACTTCTCAAGGTTTTCTCCACTATCCTTCTTTCTTCAAGTTTCTCTCCATGAGACCTTATATAGGTAACCAACCCAACAACATAAGTGAAGAATGAGTCTATAGTTTCAGACTATTTCATACAGAGAGTTTCAAAATCTCTCCTTAGCATTTGCAGCTTTGTTGTCTTCACCTTCTCTATGCCCTGATAGGCTGTTTTGAGAATATCCAATGCCTCCTTAGACTTTGTTGTTGCTAAAATCCTTGGGAAAATACTCTCGTGCATTGATTGAAAGAGATAGAAGAGGGCTTTGGAGTCCTTATTCCTATTGTCTTTTAACAAATCTCTTTCTGCTGTTGTCAAAGCAGCCAATGCTGCTGCGTCTCCTGGTTCTGGGTAGCCATTCTCAACTAGCTCCCATATGTCCTGTGAAGCAAACAGGGCTCTCATCGTGATTGCCCAGTATTCATGGTTCTTCCCGTTAAACTGTGGAAGTTGGGGATTCGTCAGGTTGGTGCCTGCTGCTGCCATCGTAACTATGCAAACACGACAGTTTTCTTGACTGTGTTAAAAAAAAAAACAAATGCAACAATCAAACTCTTTTGAGTGTGTAAACAAACAGAAGCTTTCTCTCTGTTGGAGAAATCCGCTTCAACAACCTTCTTATAGCTTCTGCAGTGAAGAGTGATCTCTGCTTCGTTCACTAAGTGCCTAGACTAGCTCTGATACCATGTTGGAAATTTTTGATCAATTCCGAACACACAGAGGAAAATAAAATTCCTCAACTCAACACAGAGATAAAATAAAAATTGCGGACACAGAGAGATGAAATGTAAATTCTATTTCATTAAAATAATCTAGTGGACTATTACAAAATGTTTTCTTCAGAACTCTGGTGTTCTGGATTCACAACAGAAATCTTCTGGCTGCTTCACACACACAGCGCTTCAACAAGAAATTGCTCTCTGTCTCTCTCTATTTTTTTTCCTTTCTGCCTTCGGGCAAGAAATTATAGTACACGGTCTTCACAATGACATTCACAATATTTCACGCTCAAAATGCACTCACGACATATATTTATAAAACATTACAATATTCATATATATTGTAAATATAAATATTTACAATATATATTATGAAATATATATAATCTAATGTTTAAAATAAAACAAATAAAACATATGTGTGGCAAATAAAAAAATTTAAGAAAAAACTTTATGCATTTCACATTCCACATTCCATGGGGTTATAAACTTTGCCAATGCCTGTTTCTTTGCCTCCCCGGAAATGATTTGATTGGTCTGGAGGAAGGTGACATCACCTCCTCTGGTGGGTTGCCTTTCCCTTAGACGCTGAAGGTTGGATGCCCCCAAGAGTGTTATTGTCGTGCATTAAATGAGGTTGGTCAGTGTTCAATGCAGTAGGTGCTTCAGATAAGTTCGTGGTTGCGTGAAGATCAGAGCTGGAGATTGCTGCCACATTTGCTATCCTTTATTAAATTCACATCAGACTTAAATTCTTGCCGTCCTTCTTCTGCTTCTACCTACCTCCATCTGCTGTGTGTGGGAAGTTGGAATTAAATTCCAACATGAAAAGGAGGCAATCCTTTGTTTAGAAGGGAAGCTTTGTTTTTATAGGTAATCTATGGAAAATGAATGGTCTCAACCCTCCTTGAATGGTCATTAGATGAATTCCAGATAGTTGTATTCATTCTATCTATTTGGAAAATGTTTTGATTTTCCTTTGTAGGAAATGCTTGCCCTAATTTTTATTATTATTTATATTTATTTATCTTATAATGCAAAATTAATACATTGAGCAATGAATATTTATTATACCATAAGATTCTATTTTTCTCTACAAGCTTCTTTTTTCAGTGAACCCAAGAAGATGACCAGCGAATTAACTCTTGTAACATCTTCAAGGCTGAACTAATTATGATCTATGGAATGGAGAGATTTGAAAGGATCTAAAAAATTTCGTTCACCATATTACTTTGATTTTCTGTACTCATTCATTCTTATGAAATTCAATATGAAGATCCTCCACTGAATCATCGATAATCGGCCATCCATTCTCATATTATCCACATGAATTTCAATTCCCATACAAACAAGTCTATAGTTCCAAGGGAATTAATACAAATTGTAACCATCTCCATCACTCACCATTATAGTCTAAGACAAGGAAAATGTATTAGAAATTTTAATGAAAAAATTAGTGGTATGGTATCATACTGGACAGACTACTCTAGTATTGAAGGCAGCTAGTCATTCGTACACTGTGCTTGTGGTATTCATCATATACGTCAAAAGATGTGCTACAATCCATCCCGAGCATTTCAGAAGTAATCGCTAACGATTAAAACAAATTATGCGAAGTAAAGCAATTTGATTGAAGTGTTTGAAACCCTATTGGGTATCCTGAGAGAAATATGGTTCCTTGCAGCGAACAATGTTTCCTTTTGAAGCTAGGTATGTCATCGATGTGCTTTGACTGATATCCATCCAGTTCACTGCTATTCATATGAAGGATTTGATATGAAGAAACATAATTAATTTCCTTATCTTTTGGCACATTATAACATCATAAAACATTCATCAGTGCACAACTTACAGGCTTCAACCATGCCTTTTAGAGGAGCATGGATTTCCAAACGGAAGCAAAAGTAATGCTTTGACTTGCCATAGCCACTATCATCAACAGAAAATGACAAGCGGGTAAATTTCTCCCACGCCACTAAATTTACCGATCCTTCGAACCATCAAACTATGAATTGAAGGAAGTGAAGACCCCACTTATTTCACCTTTTCTACCCACCTTGACTGATATTCGACCCTTGGGAATAACAAAAGTAGTTTGAAAAGAATTTGCACTTACTAAAATGTTGGTCACAATACTTGAAGAATGAGAATCAGTGAACAACACTTTATATGAAGTGAAAAACTCTTTAAAAGATTTTATATTTTTGTAGTAAGGATTATCAAACTATAACGGTGTTTGTGGATCCATGCTTCTGAAGATACTAGGATCTGCGTTCATGAGACATTCTCGTAATAAGTTATGAAATTTCCCCATAATGATGAGAGTGACCAGGTGAATTTTAACCTGGAAATAAAATTCCTTTTCTTTTCGTTATTTGCATAAACAATTTTTTATTACAGTAGTTACCTATCATCCCACATGGGACGTTACAATAGAACATTTATTGTTGATATATTGCACTTATAATATATCTTTTTCAACTAAGACAATGTACTAACATTGAGTGTTGGTTGGAAATTTATTTATTTATTTTTAATTTCATGAAGGTCCATGATGGAAAATTCAGTAGATAAAGATAGCTAACGATGGGGAGACATCCGCAATGGCTTGCAAAACTTTTGAATCGTTTATATGCATCAACAAAACTCAATGTCAGAATTCATATTGACTACCTGAAGTTTGGCATAAGTTTTAACCCAAGGAATCTTATATTCCACCAATGATAATTCGACTCCCTTTCGATTGTATAAGTTTTACCCTAAGAAAATAATTTTGGCCTCCTATCATAGTTTCACTCTGGAAGCAAAAGGATATATTTGGTCCTAATTTTTTACCTAACTTAGAGCAGGTTTTGGATCAAATTTTGAGGAGATCATGGACCATTTTTTGGACAAACATTAGATATATTGTTGGAGACCTTTATAGCATACGTAGAAGCCTCCCCTTAAAGAAAATTGAATAATCCTTGTGAAGTAGAATTGTAGAGTTTTAGACCATATTTTTTAGGATATTTGGAGAACCTTCTTGATGCAGTCTTGAACTATTCTTGAGTATACCTTGGACCATACTAATTAATTATAATTGATGTAGGTTTTGGAGACCAATTTTTGTAAACATGAAGTTGACTTGGAGAAATTATTGAAGTTTATATTGAATACCCCTAAAGCAGGACTTGAAGACATCTATTTAAGTAGCTTCTCGAGACCCTTGAAGATACCTATTATAGAATATTTTGAAAACCCTTTTGAAGTACTGTTTTGAAATTATTTTGAATGGTTGCGAACTAAATTAGCTTGATAGGATTGGTTTCCTCAAACAAATTTGGAGCCTAATGAGAGAGCACGATGGAGCTGGAATTTATATTTGAGGATTTGAGTCCTCATACAAGGCTGGAACCCTGTGAGACACTAGGTTCGAGCCTGAATTTGCAGGGGATGATGGGAGTCCTCATTCAAGTTTAGATCCTTTAAAAGGTTAGGAAATTTTGTTGTGAAAGTTGAAGATTGAATTCTGTTAAATAGGATTGGAATCCTCACTTTCTTTATTGACAAAATTATATTTTTCTTTACTTCTTGTGTTTCGACTTTAAAAATATTAATTGAAATAATACAACGATTCTAAGAAATACTAATTTCCCCCCCGTCTCATCAATTGGTATTAGAGCCATATCTTTCAAGCACAACCTAACAACTATAAGGTGGATCCTATGAACACAATTGGTAGAGACAAGAAGGAAAGGCTCCAAAATTTCAAAAAAATCTCCTCCTTAGTAATGAAATCATAATAAAATCAAGTTGAAAAAATCTCCATTGTTCGACGGAATAAATAATGTTTCATGGGGTAACATAAAGAAGTACTATTTGATGGATTTAGGATATGATATATGGGAATCAATTGTTACTGGAGACCCAAATACAAATGATTCAAAATAATACAATACAAAATCATTCGAAGCAATCTTGAGTAGTCTTTCATAGTTTGTAAAAAGAAAGGAGGGTCAATGTCCTTCAACTAAAATACTTTGGGATAAACAACAAAAACTATATGAAGGATATGGTTGCCTTCCTAATGAACCAAAACTAGAGTATGTGGAACAAGAACACAAGGATGATCATGAACCAGTGGAAATAGTTGAAGGCCCCAAAAACATGAAAGAAAATGAACATGAAAAAGACATTGAAGTAAAGGCTAAAGTAAACCTTGAAGCATAATTAATGACTTCTCTAAAAGAAATCATTGATCAATTTTTTAGGAGACCTTGAATCTGTTTTTGGAAATACATGAGATTAATTTTAGAGACCTTTGTAGTAGACCTAGAAGCCTCCCCTTAGAGAAAATTAAAGAATCCTTGTGAAGAAGAATTGGAGAGTTTTAGATTAGAGTTTTGAATAGACCTAGAGAACCCTCTTATTATAATCTTGTACTATTCTTGACTAGAATAAGTTTGACGAAGCTTTTGAAGACCCGTTGTTGCAAACATGAAGTTGACTTGGAGAACATGTTGAAGTTGATCTTAGAGACCCCTATAGTAGACTTGAAGACATCTGTTTAAGTAGCTTCTAGAGACTCCTAGAGAAAACTTGAAGATACCTATTGTAGCAGTTTTTTAAGACACTTTTGAAGTAGTTTATTGAAATTATTTGAAAATGATGCAAATTAAATTATATTTAGAGGATTGGAGTACTCATACAAAGTTGGAGCCTTGTGAGAGACCAGGATGGAGCTTGGATTTATATTCGTAAGTATAGAGCCATCAATTCATAAGTAAATCAAGTTGGAAAAAGTAAATCAATTCAACCCCCCCCCCCCACCATAGTCATCCGCCCTTAGTCATCAATTCATAAGTAAATCAAGTTGGAAAAAGCTCCATTGCTCAATAGAACAAATTATGTGCCATGGAGTAACATAATGGAGTATTATTTGATGTCATTAGGATATGAGGTATGGGAATCAATTTTTACTCGAAACACAACTACATAGGATTCAAAACAATACAACACATAACCATTGGAAGCAATAATTAGTAGTCTATCAGATTTTGTAAATAGCAAGGTGGGTCAATGTTCTTTAGCTAAAAGACTTTGTGAAAAACTACAAAAACTCTATGAATAATCTATCTTTATGCATGTAGTACGAGAACTAGAGTATGTGGAACAAGAATGAAAGGATGATCATGAATCAAAAGAAATATATGAAGGCACAAAAAAAATGAAGATGAAAAAGACATTGAGCTAAAGGATAAAGTAAACCTTGAAGAAAAACTAATAGTTTATCTAAAATAAATATGTACGTCAAAAAAATAAAATAAATATCTTGAAGAGAAGAATCAATTCTTTGACCATACGAAGGAAGATATTGTTCTCCTAAGGCTCCAAATAGCAGAATGATATAAGGACTTTAGAAATATTCAAGCAAAATTGCATCGACAAGAAATGAGACATGAATAAGAAGTCCCCTCACTGACATATCAACTAGAATAAGCAAATAAAATGGAAGAAGTAATAAAGATGCAATTGATGAACAAAAAGTAAGACTATTAGAAACTTGAAGAATAATTTGTCTCATTTAAAAATGAAGTTGACAAGTTATGAAAAAGTATAAAAATTTCTCAATCATTGGATAACATTCTCAACCATTAGAGATCACCATTTTATAAATGGGGACTTGGTTATATAGCGAAATATCCAAACACTAAATTAGAATAAAAAACTAAAAGCAATGTCATAATTATCCAAAGGCCAAGCCGGAAGAATGTTCCAAGTAATCAATTTCCTGAAATTTATAATGATTATCTCAAGGAACCATTTCTCCATTCAAGTAACAAAGAGAATATGTAAAGGAAATTAATCTTAGAAAATCATCAATGAAATTCATCTTATCCAAGTCTCAAACTTTATTCTTTGGTTATTGTTATTCTTTCAATAATTTCAATCATAAAGCTAAAAATTCCAGAGCATACTAGGGTGGGCACATGGAGCTGGGTTACACAGTTTTGGAAAGAGAGGGCACATTTTGGGTGAAAAATAACAACTTGATCAAGCCATTTTAAGCACTCGATTGAGCAATATTTTAGCTCTCGATTGAACTCTTTGAGGGCTTAAACAATGTAAGCCAAGGCTATCTAGGAGCTCAATCGAGGCAGTGGCTCAATCGAGAAATAGGCTTGATTGAGCCATGTTTTTTAAATTCCCCCCCAATACAACCTAGGCATGGATTTAAAAAAAATTGTTTGATCTAGCCTTAAAGCTAGATCTAGCTATATGATATATCTAGCCTTAATGTTATATTAATACTTAAAGTTATATCGAGCTATAGGCTAAATATTGCTTTAAAGTAGATCAACCCTTTATTTAACCACATTAAGTGATCAGTTGAGGATTTATTAAACCCTCTATCAAGTTATTTTAATTTCAAAATCAAGCGCTTGATCGATTGTTTTAAGCGCTTCATCGAGCTCCTGAGGTCCTAAAAATCATAGCTTTAGAGTTATATTTTGAGCATGCACACCCTATTATTGATCAATTATGATATTACATATATTCAAGAAGTGTTGTCTTAAGATAGGGAAACCATCTTGGACACACAATTAGTTGGTTGAGAGAGTCTCTTAACCACACACAAACCTAGGAAACATCTAGATCACTCTCTATATAATAGGAACAAACTCCTTTACATAGAAAGTCACAACTAAGACAAGTAGGAATTACATTTTTCAAGTCACCCCCTTAATTACTACTTGTCTCGATATTAATCTGCAAAGTCTAAGTGTGGTCAAACGTGGAAAAATAATACGTCAATGTCCATATAGAGGAGGAACCATCTACCATAATGCATGGGTACCAACCGCTGCAACTGCCAGTCTAGTAGAATGTCCTTCGTATACATGGTTTTGTCAACCATTATAACTGCATACATGTACCTGTATTGTAAACCCCCCTCGAATATCATCATCATGGGTTTTATCACATTACCCATAACCATGCTCAACTTAGCCACTAAGGCTCTCCAGCCACCAAGGATTCGCATTGCCGCTAAGGCTCATGATTCATCCACTAAGGCTCTCCAGCCACCAAGGATCCGCACTGCCGCTAAGGCTCATGATTCATCCACTAAGGCTTTTGATTATGACACTACACAATTCTAGCCACTAAGGCACTCAATTCTTTCACTAAGGCACTCCAACCACTAACACACGCGGTTCAGCCACTAAGGCCCTCAATTCTTCCACTAAGGTGCACAATTCAACCACTAAGGCTCAACACAACCACCAAGGCTCAGCTAAGACACCAAGGCTCACCACAAACCCAACACAACTAGGCTTAGGGTTTTCTCGGCTCACCCTAAACCATGCCAAGGGTTTTGTCAGCTAACCATAAACCATGCATATAGGAATCCCTGTCCACTTCACTCTCACATATGGTTTCTAGCTTACCACAAACCGACACTACAAAGTGCTCTCCCGCTTACCATAAACCTGCAATTAGAAAGTGGTTTTAAGATTACCACAAATTTTTTGGGGATACTTATGCCTTACAAGGCTTACAACACAACTCCAACAATAGGAGTTACCAACTACATACTTTACAAATACCACTACAAAATATCGTAGTCTTTCTTAGAATTAAAATGTCTCACTCATAATACAACATGCTAGTGAGTCTATCCCACAAACTCACACTACCTCACACAAAATTTCACTTTGTCGTCGATTATCCTTCACTTTTTTGTCCATTCTCCTTAATTTTTAGTGTCATTGTTGCATAAAATTAATATTGTTGCACTTCAACCTTATTATCCACCATGGTGTGTCTTTGAATCCTCTTTTTTTTTCTAGTTTATTTTTTTGTCTTGGATTCACCTACACAATTTGTTAGAGTATCTAATTCTAACAAAACCACTCCATTGAGTTAGCTAGGCTCAATGCTTCTAATTCTAAAACATTTATAAATACCAATTTTTATTTCTTTTTTGGTTTTTCTGAACATGGAATCATAACCATTTTAATAATTTTCATTTCTACATTGAGTGTATCAAGCTCAATGTATTTATCTTACCAAACTACAAGTAAATTCAGAAATTTGAGGTTTCCACACTCCTCAGGCCATATATTTTTGATAAGGTCCCTATCTTGCAACCGCGGTCTTTGGGTATTCGACCAAAATAAATACTCACATGAAAGGGGGATGCAACGACCTTGACCAACAAGGTTTTCACTAGCGAGATAATGGTGCCCACAAGAAAACAGATCAAGACCTTGTTAATCATATGAAGTGAAGTGGTTTTGGTTTCCTCCCTCACTTTATTTTCAAAGAGATAATGCCAGCCAAGGAGAACAAGCCCTAGCCAAAGAAAATTTTGCACAACTTTACTAATTCCATAAAAAAAATACAAAACCCTTTTTCAGAGTAAAAATAAAAAAAAAATTCCACAAAAAATACTACGATCTGAATAATCCACCCAGATACAAGCCTTCCTTAAAATCATACCAGAATGAGCAAGCACCATTTCTAGGGATGGAGACAGGGAAAATTTTGAGGATGGATATCTATTTGAAAGTTTAGAAACCTTGGTGGATCTTAGTAATCTAGAATAGAAAAAAATTAAAATGTTTGGTGATATTTTTGTAAAAATATCTAAAATTTTGATTATATTATATTAGTGTATATAAAGTCATGGAAATTTTTAAGGTAAAATAATTTCATACTATAAAATTTGGACGAATTAATTTTAGAAAATAATGGAAATTGGCGAATATTTTTTGGGGAAAAAGTATAGAAAATTAGCCCACCTACGAATATTAGCCCCTAAAATTTTCCCTACATGGAGACCCCACAGAGTATTCCTAATGAGTGAATGAATTTCCAATCTCCACACAAACGCTGCCACAAATAGAGAAAATATGAGCCACTATAAAATCGATAAAAGGCTTTGTTTCCTGTGCTTGAACTCATCCATAAGGTCCTCATCTTTGAAGGGAATGTCCTCTTATTCTTCCAGCCTCTCCAACATTCTAGTGTGAGTCTTCTCAATCATGCCGGACTTGAGCTTCATGGACCTCAGCTGACCAGATTGCCCTTTGCTACCTATTCCTCCATCGCACCAAGGCCAACCCTTTGGGTTGTCATAGGTAATCAAATATTTAACGATCAGAACGACACACAAGAGTTACAGAAACATAAGCATTAGGGAAAAAATATATGATGGAGTGAATAGACAGCCTTGCAGTGCTCCTCTTGTCACGCACTCTTCATGCAATGGAGAGCATACCTCACCACTACCAAATCTATAAAATATGTATAAGATGGAAATATAAAAAAGAAGAAATTGGTGTTATCGGATTTTTAAACCCAACCCAGTGACATAAACTAATTTCGACATTACTTTCCCAATAAACCAACATTGAAACATACTCGACTCATGTTGGTGCTCAGGTCCTACAACTAGATATTGTTCCTCTGTATTGTGACCAGAAGGTCTTTCAACCATAGCATCGCACAAAACACCAACAAATACACCGTTGCCTTGCCCAATCAACATAGGATGATGGAAAAAAAAAATTCATAATTTTTTTTATTTCCCTCAGCCCACGAGGGGCCAAGGAAAAGCACAAATAGGCTCTGATACCAACTTAAATTTTGAGCATGCACATTATATTACTGATCAATTCTGGTATTACATATATATAAGAAGTTGTTG
>JAXQQM020065827.1:0-61640 GCA_034641835.2 Pinus albicaulis | reverse complement strand
CCACTGGGCAGCCAAGTCAACAGGGAGAAGGAGAGGGCAGTGAACCACAGGGAGAAAAAGAAGGCAGTGAACAGTAGCAGCTAGATATTGAGGGACAGTAGCAGTTGGAGATTAGTGAACAGCAGCAACTAGAGTTTGAAGATCAGCAGCAGCTACAGGTTGATGAACAGCAGCAGGTACAAGAAGAGGGACAGCAGCAGACAGAAATTGAAGAGCAGCAAGTTGAGCAAACAATTGAAGCGCCTTTTGAGCCACAAACTGGACAGGATGTTGAGGAAAGACAGCAAGCTGAGGCTGCCTCCTTGACAGTGACCAAAGCTGTTCCTAAAAAGAGGAAATTGCCCAAAAAGACAGCTTCTAGCTTTCCAAGGAGAAAAAGCGCCAGATTAGCCTTCAAAGGCAAAAGCATAGTTGGAGAAAGTACCAAGCATAGAGGTAAATCAGCTGTCATCCCTATCCCAAGCGATGACAGTGATAACGAGGCCCGCATCCTTGAAAACCTCCTCATTCACAAAGAGGGGCAAATTGAGGTGTTACAAGAAGATCTTCAAAGGGCGAGGAATTTCAACCATTTCTTGGAGGTTGAAAACAAACAAATGAAGTTTCATGCAGCTATCCATGAAGCAAGGGCAATCAAGTATAAGAAAGAGGCAGAAAAGGCGCAAGCAAGAATTGAAGAGCTCATTGGCGAGTTTGATGATGAAGAAGAGGAAGACCAACCTAGGCGGAAGAGGCCTAGAACCATCGGGCTCAGAAGAGCCTTGGAGAAACAGAGAGCAGAAGAACAAGCTCATTTCGAAGCCTTTCCTCTCACTGCCCTCCTTGAGCAGGAAATTGAGGAAAACAAAGAAGCATGGCTTGAGACAGCTAACCAGCATTTGGAGACAAAGCTTGAGAGGGCGAATAGGGATCTTGAGCTACAAAGAAAGAGGACTCTTCACTTTCAGAAGCTAAATCAGTTTGCCAGGCGAAAATTAAAGGTAGCACAAGAGAAATTGAAGAAGTTGAAGGAGAGGCGCCTAGCACGGAAGGGAGGGAAAAGCATATCAGCCCTTGATATTTTGGCTTCAGCTTCGGAGCATGCTTCTATGGACCCTTGAGGGTCATGCATGCCAATTTTGGGCCTGTTTCGGCAACTTTTTGTTTTTTGGCATTTTTGGGTTTTTGGCCAAAAACTCATAAATTTTCCATTTCAGTTTGATGAGTCGTCAAGGGAAGAGAATGATACCAATGGATGCCATAATTCCATGAGCAGGTCTCCAGCAATTTTCAGGGCATTTGAAGATCATTCGCCCCCTCCAATTGGCGAAAAACACCCTCTTTTTGCACATTCTGCCCGCCATATCAGCAGCCTGCTATTTTCTGGGTTTTTGCACACAGGTACAGTTTTGAGGTACTTCCCGAGATCAGATTGAGGTAATTTCACTTGCGCCGGAAAGCAGACACAGAGAGCTTTCCAACGAGCCATCATGAGCCTCATTTCGACACCGGGAAGGCTGCCATTTGCCTTCAGCAAGTCAGGGGACCTTTTTTAGGCATAAATATGAAGTATTTTTGTAATTTTTGAACTCCAAAAATCTGCTTTTCCCAAATGTGCGTTAAGCTATTTTTATCATTGGGAAATCATGTAAAGTCAATATAATTTCCGTTTTTAGCAGTTTTTTAGATATTTTATGGGATATTTTGTGCCTTGGGCTTTGCAAAGCCTCAAGGACAAGTTTATATATTTTGACTTGGCCAATGGGATAGCTAGTTGCTCCATGAGGTTTTCCTCCTTCTAGCCTATTTATCCCATGGTTCTCATTGTAAATCAGAGGCTGAACTTGAGAGAAGAATTAATACATTGGTCATATGAGCTTTGAAGAATACACTTGAGTTATGATTTTTGGACTGCCTCTTGGATGCTTTTGAGGAATGATGAAGGATTGTTGATGGATTCCTTGACATGGTAGAATGGTATAGTGCTTCTTAATGTGTTTTGTCTTTCTAGTGTTCATTCATAATCCATATTTCTTGCTGCTATAGATCAGTAGAGATTGATTTTGAGATATGCCCATGGAGGCACCTCAAAATCCTTGAATCTTCATAGCTTGATGTTTTCTTCTCCCTTAGTTATGCTAAAGAATTCTTAGCTGCTCTTTAGTAACCTAAGGTATTGTTGCTAAGTTTTATTCATCAGTTCCATGTATGTTGAGTAGGATGTATGGTTTGCCCTACCTACCTATCAGCTGCCCATATTTCTGTTCATAAAACTTTCTCTTTGACTGATTTGTTGATCATTTTGTTGAACCAAGGAGGCCTAGTCCCGATCTAGCCCTTTGCCTAAAACTATGAAAACTTATTTGTCCAAGTGTCCAATGACTTAGAGACTATGTTTAGGCGTTCCGGCATAGTTTATGAGTTGTTAGTTTGTCTCATGTGTTTTCCCCAAAGTCTGATAGCCATTTCCCGAAGTTAGAGGGTCTTATACCTCTATGTATGGTTGGAATGTTTGATTTCTATGTATTAATTAGCTTATAGTTATACTTAGCATGATTAATGGCTTGCTATTACATGTTTATGTCTGCTATTAACTAGTTACACTTGAAATCCCTTGTCTTTCACCAACTTATTGTCCATTTAATCCATTTTGCTCAGAGATCCCTTCTACCGTGAATCAAATCGGCCCTACAGCAGCTTTACATCATCATCTCATAGCTTCCTTGACCTGTTTGACCCCATAGCCCAATTTATCTACATCTTGTTATCCAGTTTATGTATTTGATCAGTTTCATCCCTCACAAACTTAAAAAAACCAAAAAAACTAAAAACATACTTCATAACTAGCCTAATATCAGAACACCGCAAGTAAAACACATCGAAATCTTTTACACATATAGAGAGAGCCCTCTCTGAGTCCAGGAAGGCTAGGTCCTTGGGCTCCAAAGCTTGGTTTGATGTTACATCGTCATTTGGCTAGCCAATCGGCCAAATCACGGGACCCTAACATAATGGCGATCACGGTGGGACATATTGAGCACATGACAGTCTAGCAAACTTTTATAGGCTCCTTAGTCCTTTAACTTTTAAATTAAACCATCAGCCTCTAGAATCATTTAGTGCAAACTCTATGTTTCACCATCTTAGCAAAGTGATGAATCAGGTTTATAACACTCTTACATCCTAGGCTGCACATAAAACTTAGAAAAAACCACAAAAAACTCCCTTAGATTGGCTTTTGACATTACTGGTGGTGGACCATACAAGTATATCTCAAAACAACTGATTTTCCACCTGGCGACTCCACTAACTTCTAGTAAGCCTTACTATTTCACCAAACTCTAGGCTACTATCCGATAGACCTTTCCCATCACTCACTAACATAGCGGGAGATGGTAAGACACTGAGTACATAATAGTCCAACAAACTCTTATAGACTCTTTGGTCCTTTAGGTACCATAAACAAGCAAGCAGTCCATAGACTCATTTTTTAGAGTAAACTCTTTTTGTTCTCATCACCCTAGCAAAGTGTTGAAACAAGTCTAGGATACTTTAACAAACCATAGGCCGCACATAAAACTCAGAAAATCCAAACACATTCTCAGAATAGTTATTGTTGGTGGACCATAGCTATCTTCATAAGAACAACCCATTTTTCACCTGGCGACTCCACTAATCCATCCCTTTACTTTTGACCATCCTTCACCTTAGTAAAACTTTAGAAAAACCATTCATCTAGAACATTCACCAATACCATTCTCTCTAAAATCTGGATCTAAAATCTGGCTTCACGAAGAATCAATACCAGATCTCATCCAGACCCAAATCCCCCTATCATAGTAGATGACCCAGAGAAGATTCTGTGGCAAGCTTCCGAAACTGATCATCTAACTTCTGGTAGATTCACCCGTAGAACAAGATCTGTACCTAAACATCGCACTAGCCTACTAGATTCACCTTTGGAACTAGAGTCATCACAAACTCTTCCCAGAAGAAAATCATATAGTAGGATAGACTTTGACGATCTTGAACCCCTAGACACCCCACAGAGTCCTAGTAGAGAAGCTTCACCTACCACTCCTCCTGATTTCCAGCTTCTCTATCAGTTTGGCTCCTATCATCCCAGATCTGCTCAAAACCAGATCACTAGTCCAAGTTCATCCGCCACACCTGGTCAAACCACCACCGTTCATACCACTTCACGTCAGCCTACTAGTCCTCATCTTTTACATCATCCACTAGCTCCAGTCATGGCAGCCTGGTATGCACCTTTGGTGTTGCCACCACCCTTGGCTCCTCTCCCAAACAAATATCAAGACAAAATCCCACACTTTACTGGAGAAGACACCACCACACCTCAACAACATATAAGTAGAATGACTGATGCTTATGAATACCTAGAGGTACAAGACGAGACTGTCAGAATGAGAATATTCGCCCAAAGTCTTGGTGGTGAACCCAAAGCATGGTTCAAAAGCTTAGCTCCAAACAACATCCATGATATCCCCGAACTACATCAAGTCTTCAGAAATAGGTGGGAAATCCGAAGAAACCCCATTCAAATCCTATCAGAATATAACAATCTAAAACGGGAAAATGGGGAAAGTGTCCAAGCTTACTGTACTAGGTTCAACAGTGTATATAACTCCCTCCCACCTCATTTCAAACCTCCACTTGGTTTAGCTTTGGCAAAATTTCCTGAGGGTTTTGATCCGGACATGACATATCATTTGAGAGACAAGGATCCCCCTACCTTGGAGGAAATGCAACAAATAGCTATAAAAGCAGATGCCAACTTAGCTGAAAAAAGAGCTAGAACTAGATCAGAAAGAAAGGTTACATATAGAGATGAGGTCTCCACTTCATCACCTTCCCTAGATCCCAGAATAGATGACTTAGTCAAATCCATGGCTAAAATGTGGGAAAAGATCAATGAAAAAGCTCTTGTTAGGGACAACCAGCCAAACCCTCCAATCAGAAACCGAAACCAAAACTTTAGGAGGGAGCAGCCCCAAAACAGACCAAGGGATAATGACCAACAGATCAGGCCATCGTTCAATGAAAACTATGTGGAAGAGGATGATAGGGATACATAACCTCTTGATGAACATCATTTAAACCTCATAGGGTCTGACAATGAGAGTGAGGTGTACCTCACCAAAGAAGAACAAGCGTTCTTTTCTCCTGATCAAGATGAGACCAATTATGAAGATCCCGATGACCCTGCCATAGAATTTCAAAATGCTATTGTAGAAGCCCACAGGAAATATGACCTTAGAAGCAAAAGAAACCAAGATAATGTCAAGAAAGGTAACTCTGATACTGCTAAAGCTCCAGATACCATCCTCAAAAAAGCATCAAGCAGTGACAAAATCAAGGTTGAAAAGACTGATCAAAGCCAAGCTAAAGTTACCCAAACTAGCCCTCTCTCAGATACTCCTGATACTTCTACAAAGGTCACCAAAACAACTATGGCAAACAAAACCCCTAAGCAAGGTCAACAAACTCAGAACATAGACAAGGTCTTAGCTGAAAAAGCTGAAACAAATATATCTAAACTTCAAGTGCCTTTTAGCTTTGAAGGCGAAATCGCTAAGATCAAAATCACCATGCCTCTTACTGAACTCATTGCCCAAAACTCTTATAAATCCCAAGTACTAAACGTCTTAAATCTAGGGAATGATGCGAACACTGTTAATCTCACTGATGACATTCCTGAAGTATTGTTTGGTCCAAAGGTAGAAGGAAAATTCCAAGAGGGAGTCACTCTTCCATTTTACATTAGCCTAAACATCCACGACCAAATCCTCCATAATGCCATGCTAGACTCCGGCGCCTCGCATAATCTTATGCCGAAGGTAGTAATGGAAAGATTAGGCTTGAAAATCACAAGACCATACAAAGACTTGTATTCATTTGATTCAAGCAGAGTCCAATGCCTGGGTTTGATCAAAGACCTTTTTTTTAGTCTGGCCCAAATACCCGCGAAACATCTTATCATGGATATAGTAGTGGCAGACATTCCTCCCAAGTACGGGATGCTTCTATCCAGATCTTGGGGAGCCAAACTTCAAGGGAATATCCAACTGGACATGTCATATGCCACCATTCCTGTGTTTGGTCAAACCAGGATACTCTACCGCGAATCACACATGAAATACATGATTAGCAGTCAAGATAGGCCAGATAACATTCCAATGTGTTCTTTGCGTTCCGACTTAAACTCTTTCATTATGCATATGGATGTAAACATGGAGGAAGAGTCAGAAGAAACCGATATAGACTTAGATCCACCACATCAGTTGTCCCTGGTGCCTTATGATGAACTGGACACTCAAAACTACCATGATCATGAACAACTGTGTCTTGAGGAAAGTAAGTTTCCCCTCTCCAAAGTAGGATTAGAGCAAGAAGCACAAACTCTCATGTACTATCAAGAAAATTGCTCTAGCTTTAGTCAGACACCAGCAGTAACTTGTGGAAATTTCTTCCGGGTAAAAGCTTTAGAAGACCTGCACATCATAAACCTATTTGGAACCCGAGAGAAAGGGAGTTTAATGTTTCTACCATACCTCAAAGATTTACCATCATGTGACCCTCCTACTGCAAATAAAACTTTGACCATAACCTCGGTAGCTCAACATCTTGAGAAAATTCCAGATGAACTTCTTATGAGCAAGGATGACAGTTATAATCCCAGCATACCTGAACTATTGAAATTGGCTCATATTTTATCCTTTCATGAAGAACTTAGAAATGCTAAAATCAGGAATCTCATGCAAAATACTAATTTCTACAGAAAAAACAAGGGAAAACATTGTATCACTACCTTTCCCTCAAAAAACAACTTTAACAAAAGCAAACACAGCAAACTGAGACAAAATGAAATGATCAAGGAGAAAACTAGTGGCCATAGAATCTGCTTTGATTTTAGAAATAATACTGCATCTCCATATAACAAAAATCATGTTTTTTCTACCCAAGATCATGATTCACCAATTGAAAATGCTTCTAATCATGTATTCTTGCAAGATCATCTTTCAGATCATAATCATCAGATTCCTTTGCAAAGTAGACAACTTAAAGATTTTTTCCAGTTTGCGAGAGGTAAATCTGATTTCAAGTTCAAAATTGCTAAACCACCCAATATCAGAAATCTGTTCATGAAGGCCATGTTCCCAGTTTTAAATTTCTGTATTTTTGCATACCTTGATGATGTCATTATCTTTTTCAAAAATGACCGAGAGTACATACACTACCTGAAGAAAGCATACAATAGGGAAAGGAGTGGAAATCAGATATTCAGAGAGGTACAAAGGGAGGATACTAGACTATTTAGAGATTCTTGCATAAATCCCTATGTTATGTTAGAGAGAGAAAATTTCCCAAATTTTTCTTTTCAAGAGTTAAGTGGGCCAAGGGTGAGAGGAGATCCCTACGAGGATAAGATGCTGAAATTCCGTCATTTCCAAGATTTTTGAGTTTGAGACACTTTCAGTCATTATACATACCATTGTTTGAAATGTTGAAAAAATAGAAAAGTCAAAAACAGTAAAAAGCAGAAAAGAGGGCAAGTGAAGATAGAACAAAGGTCCCATGTTCCAAAAAATAGTCTTTCGGAAAGCGAGCAAGTCTAAATGCCGCTACTAGTACTTCAATGTCTTGCTCAGCTATCTAGCCTAATCATAGCTGAGCATGTTTAAATTTATTTGCTGATAAGTTAGTGAGTGCCAAGATAGTCAACATTGTGTAAGATTGACTTATCACAGAGCTTAGATTAGGGAGAGATTATGGTTCCACATGCCTAAAACAGAACCAAAGAGAGAAGCGAGGGATGAAAAACACATTGTACATCTTAACCCCGCTTGTCTAGTTTCCTTTATTGCAGAATAACATTTGTGTGCAGCTTGTCTTTTATGCCGCAAATGCATGACAAATTAGACTGCCTAATCCTGATTTGATCATTTTTGAATTTCATGTTGTAGATTAGAGAATGAAATCCTGTCAAACTGCTTAATCTTGACAGTCGATCTAGTTTCAGGTAGAGAAATGAAGGAGTTCATCAGCTTAATCTGAACTCCCGGCAGATATAAGAGTAGAAATAGATAGGTTCATTTTGCAAAAAGAAAATATACATTGTCAAAAGGCTGCTAGTTCAAATGCGCCAAAGAGAAGAAAAAATGTTAGGAAAGATAGTGGGGTAGGTAGAAGTATCATTGATGTTAACCATGCTATTACTTTTCAGAAATAACATCAAGAGAAGGGTAAATTTTGCGCCAATGGATAAGGCACTGGTCCTCATAAGCCAAAAATCTGAATTCTGGACACCTCCTGACGAGGAGCTGCCCTCCCCAAACGGAGCCACTGTTAGCCATCAGTATTTTTTACATGTTAGTGATGACTATATCTATAGCTGAGTTTTCTAGAAACTGATTTCCTCATGTCAATATGTCATCCAGAAAACCCTCCCAAAACTTTTTTCGCCCTTCTACCTATTCAGTCCACCCCTGGCGAAATCAAAACCTCATTGTCACTATCCTATCTAGCTTCAGCCTTCTTGATATGCCCATCAGCTTTAAAAGGCAAATCCACATCTATTTCAAAAGTCTCCCCTATGTTAGGAAGTGGCGCTTTAAGACATTTCACCCTTGGCAATCATCAAAAAGCCAAAAAGCCTCCATCTGCTACAGACCAACCATGACTGACCTCCTACTTTGCAAATTAGTTTGACAAGCAGCCCTAAGTCGCACCACTCACATCCCCTAGATCTCAGCACTAAGCCCAATCTCAAGCTGACTATTAGGTTTTTCACAGTGTTCTATGGTTTCTACAAAGGCAGGAAATATAACTTCATCTCAGGAGGAAATGCTTGATCTACAGTTAGAGGAACAGCTGCTTCTAAATGTATTATGAGCCTGAGATGAAGCTGAAAAACCAAAGTCACTCATCAGGACCTTACAGCTCTTTCCAGCATGAAAATCACAGTAAGAAAGGGACACCACTGTCTCAGCAAACTGGTAAATTGTCAAGGCCCAGAACCTCCTTCATTTACAAGCAGAGGGTTAGGGCGCCTCCTTCATCCACAAGCAGAGGGCGCTGGCAAATATTGACTTGGAAGATTGCCAAGGTCCAGGTTTGTTTTGTATTGAACAGTGAAACAATATCTCCAGGTTTTATGAATTTGAGTAATGGTCATAACAGGAACAGAGTTTGGAATATGCTAGGAAAAAGAGTCTGGTCTGATAAAGGAGGTCATCTGAAGCTTTCAAATCATGTGAATTGTTGAAATGAAGAAAGGCATGTCATTGGTGAAAATTCCAATCATAAGTACCCTGCTTATCCACAAGATCAAATAGAACAGATGCTGACAACAAATGCCATTACCCAGGCAGAAGGAAAGTTCTTGTTTTCTCATAAGACACTGACCTCCATAATTACAATGATTATCCTTCAAATGGTTTGTCATGAGATGACCAAAACACATGATGATATTTTAGTCACCCTTAGAGCAGTACAGAGGAACAGTGTCACTGTGGCCAGGGCTTCTTCTGAAATACAGTGATGCTTGCAAGTAAAGATGCTAAGATTGATGTTTTTCAAGTGGTTTACTTACCATCACATTCAGAGAAAGGCTGTGTCAAACATAGTGGTCAAAAAGCCTTCAGACACCTTACCTGATGAAGAGCCTCCTCCATGTATGAGAAGATGGCCAAAGCTATTTGCAAGTTGCTGAAACTGATTGATATAAGAAAGCAGTGGAAGGATACCAAAAACTGAATAGGAGTCTTTGCACAGGTAAGTGTTACTGTTTATGAGGCAAAGGTATTGTTTTCCCTTTTCAAAGAGCTGTCTGTCAGACAATACTTGTAGAGGAAAAGAGAAAATATTGAACATATGCATGCATTTATACCACATGGAGAAGTTTCTTTAAAGGAAATGGTTAAAACAGTACTCCACTATCCCTTGCCCATAAGTCTGAAAGAGATCCTTTTAAGTAAACAATGAAGTATAGTGTGAAAGAATGCAACCTAAAGAAGGCGCTACAGTCCAGGGAAAAGCTTATAAATCACCTAAGAGCAGTAATTATTAAACAAGTTGGAAGGGCACATGCAATCTCCTGTTAAGTGATAAAGCAGTTTTCGAATGCATTTTGACAGATTTTAGATGACTTTTCTTTGTTAACATTTCACCTAAATTGTCAAAACAGGGGACAGAGTTGAGGTTTTGGAATGTCTCTCTTACAAAAGACCAATGCACCAGTCAAAATACATTAACAAGGCAAGCCCTGTCCTTCAGAAACATAACAGTTTTTTAACATTATCTTTACAGTGGTAAGGTGGGTTGCTTTACATCAGAAATAGCACCAACATTGTTAAAAACAATGGCAGAGATGATGAAGTTTGTTGAGTTTTTTTCAAAGTTTAAAACTCGGGGTCAGAATCATGTTTCGGGTTTTACATATTCAAAAACGACCAACCCACTATTTTAAAACAAACAGAGTTGAAAACCAGCGTTCTTTTTCCAAGTAAATGACCATTGGATTTTTGTTTTGAATTGACATCAAATAGTAAGTGTGAGGGAAATATTGTCAATTTCAAAACTGAAGCTAGAGCCCGCGCCTCCATAGCATCAAACAAGAAGGATTCTGGTCAAAATAACATAGTCTGGACGTTTCTGCACTGCGCGACGTGCCTGGGCGGAAATTTGCACGGGCCACCTTCGTCGGAGCGACGCGCCTGTACATTGGCGCGACGCGCCTGTACAAGGCCGCCCGACCACCCGACAGGCCGACCCGACAAGCATTGTATGAGCGACGTGCTGGTGTCAAAGGAGTGCCGCGCAGGTTTTAAAGGTTTGTAATGCTACTCCGGCCCTGCACAAGGGTTTTTCATCGATCCTAGAGGTATTTCTCATACATTTTGCCATGTTATTCAAAGCCACCTCGAAGCTACAAGGGAAAACTGTTGATTGAATGTTTTATGTTATTCAAAACCTATTTGGCAAGTGTTATTCATCCTAGCAGAGGTTTTCACAATATCACCAGAGGGCTGCACTTATAAGGGACTATTTATTGTTTTAAAAGAGAAAACTCATATAACCCTTGTCTTAAAGCTCCACAGTCTTCTAAAAACTCTGTCAGTTTTCGCTCCAATACTGTGTATTGACAATCTAATCATATGTGGGGTAGTTTGCTTGAGATGCAAAACAGTGGAAAGTGGGCACACCTGTACAGGACAAAATTATTAAATGACTATAAGCCTCTTTGAGCACGGATTTTTTTGTATTGGCTGACATCAAAGTTTTCAAGAACAGAGTGATTGTTGTCATTTTCTCACAAGCACACCTCTTAGCAAATTGCCCCCCTTTTTTCACTTTATTGTGTCACTACTGTGAAGAGTTGTTGACAGAGATCTTCAAAGGTGAACAGAACACTGAGGGCAGAGGTTTTTGATGGTTGAACTCTAACATTGGAGACATAGGTATAGATGTATTGATAGATCTTTTGAACTCACAAGCAAAGGGTGTGTTTCCTAAAAAGCATGGTGCACTGATATGTCACCTAACCTAGTTCTGCCTTTCTTTCACCATATGGTGTCATTTTGAAGAGCTGTTGTTTGTGATATGTTTCAAGAGGAAGGTCATTTCTGAAGAACAGGGTTATCAAAACACCTATCACAACAAGCCCCTTCTAGCAATCTGCCCCTATTTCACTGTATTTTTCATTAATGTAAGTTTGTTGGCAAAGAGTTTCCAAAAGTAAACAGCATATTGAAAGACAGAGTTGTTGATGGTTAAATGTAAACATTGGAGGCAGAGGTACACGGGTGATGGTTGATCCTTTAACTTCACAAGAAAAAGTGTCCTTCGCAAAGCACTGTGTATTGATTTTTCATCTAACCTAGGTCTGCCCTCTCTTTCACCATATTGTATCATTTTGAAAAGATGATTGACAAAGAGTTTCTAAGGATGAATAGTACACTGAAGGGCAAGGTTTCGTTGATGGGAATTTAACTTTGGAGGCAGAGATACAAAAGTGGTGTTTGATTTCTTAAACTTCACAGGTGAAAGAGTGTGTTTCCTAAAGCACTGTGCATTGATTTTACATCTAACTTGGGTCTGCCTTTTCTAGAAACCATATTGTATCATGTTGAAGATTTGTTGACAGAGATGTTCTGAAGGTGAATAGGGCTGCTTCTAAAGGACAGGTGGTTGATGATTACAGTTTTATATTGAAGACAGAGATGTAGCTATGATTGATTGACCTCTGACAAACTCACCAGGAGTAGTTTTTCAAAACTGTGCACAGGAAATTGACACAGGAGTTTGTCTCATCCTTACACAGGGTACTATATTAAAAAGTTTTCCTGGCTGAAGTGCATCCAGAGGTAAAGGGCTGTTTTTTTTAAAGAGTGCAGAGGTGGTTTATTCAAAGGAACATTGTTGCATTTTATCCAAACCACAGTGTCTATATCTGTCCAAACAGTCTAGTGTCCAGTTTCAATCCAGCAGAACATTTTTCATACAGTGAAGGCAGTTTGCCTCTTCCAAAGTTTGGTCAAAGTCAGAATGCCTCCAAAGCGAGATCACAGGAGCGGTCCACATAAGAGATATGAGCCTATCTCCATAGAAGAAATCAATGCTCACCCATCTGTGCTTTTCAATTTCCATGAAGTAGGTTGTCTTGATTTCTGCCAGAGGATAGAAGAAGTCAAGAGTTTTTCGCCACTCACACATTTGTGCGCTTTGAGATTCAAGGACAAACACTTCCAATTGGCAGGTCTTGATTTCAAAATTTCTCCAAGGTATGTATCCAAGGCTACCAAGATCCCGTATCATGGTGAAAAGTGGTTTAAACAAGCTCATCTTGATCTAGAGGATTATAAACCTTTCATCCAGCCTGAACATAGGGAAACCATCACTGCTATTTTCCCTTTTTCCTATCTTCTTGACAGTTATGCTCCGCTGATGAAAGCCATAATGAGATATTTCACTTGTGAAGGGAGGTTTAACCAAATTTATGCCTATCATGTCCGATTGTTGATGCATTTTACCAGAAGCAGGAAATTAAACCTTCCATACTTTTTGTCCAAAAGCATAGAGAAAATGGCAGCTACTGTCCAAAAGAAGGCTCCACCTCAGCAAATCCCTTCTCTCTTTCATCATTCCTTGATCAAGACTATCTTCTTACACCAGCTAGAGAAGAAAGGGGTTTCATGGGATTCATTCATTAGCCATGCAGATTTCGCCACTGTCCCTCCTGTTCATGTGTCTCCTACTCAGCCTGTCCATCGCCCAGTGCCTTGCCTGGGAGAGGGCTCACCCTAAAAACTCAAGATGACCACGGGGCAGCCAATTCAACAGGGAGAAGGAGAGGGCAGTGAACCACAGGGAGAAAAAGAAGGCAGTGAACAGCAGCAGCTAGATATTGAGGGACAGCAGCAGTTGGAGATTAGTGAACAGCAGCAACTAGAGTTTGAAGATCAGCAGCAGCTACAGGTTGATGAACAACAGCAGGTACAAGAAGAGGGACAGCAGCAGACAGAAATTGAAGAGAAGCAAGTTGAGCAAACAATTGAAGCGCCTCTTTGAGCTCACAAACTAGGACAATGTGATTTTGAGGAAAGACGCAAGCTGAGGCTGCCTCCTTGACAGTGACCAAAGTTGTTCCTAAAAAGAGGAAATTGCCCAAAAAGACAACTTCTAGCTTGCCAAGGAGAAAAAGCGCCAGATTAGCCTTCAAAGGCAAAAGCATAGTTGGAGAAAGTACCAAGCATAGAGGTAAATCAGCTATCATCCCTATCCCAAGCGATGACAGTGATAACGAGGCCTGCATCCTTGAAAACCTCCTCATTCACAAAGAGGGGAAAATTGAGGTGTTACAAGAAGATCTTCAAAGGGCGAGGAATTTCAACCATTTCTTGGAGGTTGAAAACAAACAAATGAAGTTTCATGTAGCTATCCATGAGGCAAGGGCGATCAAGTATAAGAAAGAGGCAGAAAAGGCGCAAGTAAGAATTGAAGAGCTCATTGGAGAGTTTGATGATGAAGAGGAGGAAGACCAACCTAGGCGAAAGAGGCCTAGGACCATAGGGCTTAGAAGAGCCTTGGAAAAACAGAGAGTAGAAGAAAAAGCTCATTTCGAAGCCTTTCCTCTCACTGCCCTCTTTGAGCAAGAAATTGAAGAAAACAAAGAAGCATGGCTTGAGAGAGCTAACCAGCATTTGGAAACCAAGCTTGAGAAGGCAAACAGGGATCTTGATCTACAGAGAAAGAGGACTCTTCACTTTCAGAAGCTAAATCAGTTTGCCAGGCGAAAATTAAAGGTAGCACAAGAGAAATTGAAGAAGTTGAAGGAGAGGCGCCTAGCACGGAAGGGAGGGAAAAGCATATCAGCCCTTGATATTTTGGCTTCAGCTTCGGAGCATGTTTCTATGGACCCTTGAGGGTCATGCATGCCAATTTCTGGCCTGTTTCGGCAACTTTTTGTTTTTTGGCATTTTTGGGTTTTTGGCCAAAAACTCATAAATTCGCCATTTCAGTTTGATGAGTCGTCAAGGGAAGAGAATGATACCGATGGATGCCATAATTCCATGAGCAGGTCTCCAGCGATTTTCAGGGCATTTGAAGATCATTCGCCCCCTCAAATTGGCGAAAAACAGCCTCATTTTGCACATTCTGCCCGCCATATCAGCAGCCTGCTATTTTCTGGGTTTTTGCACACAGGTACAGTTTTGAGGGACTTTTAGAGATCAGATTGAGGTGATTCCACTTACGTCGGAAAGCAGACATAGAGAGCTTTCCAACGAGCCATCATGAGCCTCATTTCGACACCGGGAAGGCTGCCATTTGCATCCAGCAAGTCAGGGGACCTTTTTCAGGCATAAATATGAAGTATTTTTGTAATTTTTGAACTCCAAAAAACTGCTTTTCCCAAATGTGCGTTAAGCTATTTTTATCATTGGGAAATCATGTAAAGTCAATATAATTTCCGTTTTTAGTAGTTTTTTAGATATTTTATGGGATATTTTGTGCCTTGGGCTTTGCAAAGCCTCAAGGACAAGTTTAGATATTTTGACTTGACCAATGGGATAGCTAGTTGCTCCATGAGGTTTTCCTCCCTCAAGCCTATTTATTCCATGGGTTTCATTGTAAATCAGAGGCTGAAATTGAGAGAAGAATTAATACATTGGTCATATGAGCTTTGAAGAATACACTTGAGTTATGATTTTTGGACTGCCTCTTGGATGCTTTTGAGGAATGATGAAGGATTGTTGATGGATTCCTTGACATGGTAGAATGGTATAGTGCTTCTTAATGTGTTTTGTCTTTCTAGTGTTCATTCATAATCCATATTTATTGCTGCTATAGATCAGTAGAGATTGATTTTGAGATATGCCCATGGAGGCACCTCAAAATCCCTGATTCTTCATAGCTTGATGTTTTCTTCTCCCTTAGTTATGCTAAAGAATTCTTTGCTGCTCTTTAGTAACTTAAGGTATTGTTGCTAAGTTTTATTCATAAGTTCTATGTATGTTGAGTAGGATGTATGGTTTTCCCTACCTACCTATCAGCTGCCCATAGTTCTATCCATAAAACTTTCTCTTTGACTGATTTGTTGATCATCTTGTTGAACCAGGGAGGCCTAGTCCCGATCTAGCCCTTTGCCTAAAACTATGAAAACTTATTTGTCCAAGTTCCCAATGACTTAGAGACTATGTTTAGGCGTTTCGGCGTAGTTTATGAGTTGTTAGTTTGTCTTATGTGTTTTCCCCAAAGTCTGATAGCCATTTCCCGAAGTTAGAGGGTCTTATACCTCTATGTATGGCTGGAATGTTTGATTTCTATGTATTAATTAGCTTATAGTTATACTTAGCATGATTAATGGCTTGCTATTACATGTTTATGTCTGCTATTAACTATTACACTTGAAATCCCTTGTCTTTCACCAACTTGTTGTCCACTTAATCCATTTTGCCCAGAGATCCCTTCTACCGTGAATCAAATCGGCCCTACAACAGCTTTACATCATCACTTCATAGCTTCCTTGACCTGTTTGACCCCATAGCCCAATTTATCTACATCTTGTTATCCATTTTATGTATTTGATCAGTTTCATCCCTCACAAACTTAAAAACTAAAAAAAACCAAAAAACACACTTCATAACTAGCCTAATATCAGAACATCGCAAGTAAACACACCGACATCTTTTGCACTTATAGAGAGAGCCCTCTCTGAGTCCAGGAAGGCTAGGTCCTTGGGCTCCAAAGCTTTGTTTGATGTTACATCGTCATTTGGCTAGCCAATCGGCCAAATCACGGGACCCTAACATAATGGCGATCACGGTGGGACTTATTGAGTACATGACAGTCTAGCAAACTTTTATAGGCTCTTTAGTCCTTCAACTTTTAACTTAAACCATCAGCCTCTAGAATCATTTAGTGTAAACTCTCTGTTTCACCATCCTAGCAAAGTGATGAATCAGGTTTATAACACTCTTACATCCTAGGCTGCACATAAAAACTCAGAAAAAACCCCAAAAACACTCCCTTAGATTGGCTTTTGACATTACTGGTGGTGGACCATACAAGTATATCTCAAAACAACTAATATTCCACCTGGCGACTCCACTAACTTCTAGTAAGCCTTACTATTTCACCAAACTCTAGGCTACTATCCGATAGACCTATCCCATCACTCACTAACATAGCGGGAGATGGTAAGACACTGAGTACATAATAGTCCAGCAAACTCTTATAGACTCTTTGGTCCTTTAGGTACCATAAACAAACAAGCAGTCCATAGACTCATTTTTTAGAGTAAACTCTTTTTGTTCTCATCACCCTAGCAAAGTGTTGAAACAAGTCTAGGATACTTTAACAAACCATAGGCTGCACATAAAACTCAGAAAATCCAAACACATTCTCAGAATAGTTATTGTTGGTGGACCATAGCTATCTTCATAAGAACAACCCATTTTTCACCTGGCGACTCCACTAATCCATCCCTTTTATTTTGACCATCCTTCGCCTTAGTAGAACCTTAGAAAAATCACCCATCCAGAACATTCCCCAATACCATTCTCTTTAAACTCTGGATCTAAAATCTGGCTTCACGAAGAATCAATACCAGAGCTCATCCAGACCCAAATCCCCCTATCATAGTAGATGACCCAGAGAAGATTCTGTGGCAAGCTTCCGAAACTGATCATCTAACTTCTGGTAGATTCACCCGTAGAACAAGATCTGTACCTAAACATCACACTAGCCTACTAGATTCACCTTTGGAACTAGAGTCATCACAAACTCTTCCCAGAAGCAAATCATATAGTAGGATAGACTTTGATGATCTTGAACCCCTAGACATCCCACAGAGTCCTAGTAGAGAAGCTTCACCTACCACTCCTCCTGATTTCCAGCTTCTTTATCAATTTGGCTCCTATCATCCCAGATCTGCTCAAAACCAGATCACTAGTCCAAGTTCATCCGTCACACCTGGTCAAACCACCACTGTTCAAACCACTTCATTTCAGCCTACTAGTCCTCATCTTGTACATCATCCATTAGCTCCAGTCATGGCAGCCTGGTACGCACCTTTGGTGTTGCCACCGCCCTTGGCTCCTCTCCCAAATAAATATCAAGACAAAATCCCACACTTTACCGGAGAAGACACCACCACACCTCAACAGCATATAAGTAGAATGACTGATGCTTATGAATACCTGGAGGTACAAGACGAGACTGTCCGAATGAGAATATTCGCCCAAAGTCTTGGTGGTGAACCCAAAGCATGGTTCAGAAGCTTGGCTCCAAACAGTATCCATGATATCCAAGAACTACATCAAGTCTTCAGAAATAGGTGGGAAATCCGAAGAAACCCCATTCAAATCCTGTTAGAATATAACAACCTAAAACGGGAAAATGGGGAAAGTGTCCAAGCTTACTGTACTAGGTTCAACAGTGTATATAACTCCCTCCCACCTCATTTCAAACCTCCACTTGGTTTAGCTTTGGAAAAATTTCCTGAGGGTTTTGATCCGGACATGACATATCATCTAAGAGATAAGGATCCCCCTACCTTGGAGGAAATGCAACAAATAGCCATAAAAGCAGATGCCAACTTAGCTGAAAAAAGAGCTAGAACTAGATCAGAAAGAAAAGTCACATATAGAGATGAGGTCTCCACTTCATCACCTTCCCTAGATCCCATAATAGATGACTTAGTCAAATCCATGGCTAAAATGTGGGAAAAGATCAATGAAAAAGCTCCTGTTAGGGACAACCAGCCAAACCCTCCAATCAGAAACCGAAACCAAAACTTTAGGAGGGAGCAGCCCCAAAACAGACCAAGGGATAATGACCAACAGATCAGGCCATCGTTCAATGAAAACTATGTGGAAGAGGATGATAGGGATACAGAACCTCTTGATGAACATCATTTAAACCTCATAGGGTCTGACAATGAGAGTGAGGTGTACCTCACCAAAGAAGAACAAGCGTTCTTTTCTCCTGATCAAGATGAGACCAATTACGAAGATCCCGATGACCCTGCCATAGAGTTTCAAAATGCTATTGTAGAAGCCCACAGGCAATATGACCTTAGAAGCAAAAGAAACCAAGATAATGTCAAGAAAGGTAACTCTGATACTGCTAAAGCTTCAGATACCATCCTCAAAAAAGCATCAAGCAGTGACAAAATCAAGGTTGAAAATACTGACCAAAGCCAAGCTAAAGTTACCCAAATTAGTCCTCTCTCGGATACTCCTGATACTTCCACAAAGATCACCAAAACAACTATGGCCAACAAAACCCCTAAACAAGGTCAACAAACTCAGAACATAGACAAGGTCTTAGCTGAAAAAGCTGAAACAAACATATCTAAACTTCAAGTGCCTTTTAGCTTTGAAGGCGAAATCGCTAAGATCAAAATCACCATGCCTCTTACTGAACTCATTGCCCAAAACTCTTATAAATCCCAAGTACTAAAAGTTTTAAATCTAGGGAATGATGCGAACACTGTTAATCTCACTAATGACATTCCTGAAGTATTGTTTGGTCCAAAGGTAGAAGGAAAATTCCAAGAGGGAGTTACTCTTCCATTTTACATTAGCCTAAACATCCACGACCAAATCCTCCATAATGCCATGCTAGACTCCGGCGCCTCGCATAATCTTATGCCAAAGGTAGTAATGGAAAGATTAGGCTTGGAAATCACAAGACCATACAAAGACTTATATTCATTTGATTCAAGCAGAGTCCAATGCCTGGGTTTGATCAAAGACCTTTGTTTTAGTCTAGCCCAAATACCCGCTAAACATCTAATCATGGATATAGTAGTGGCGGACATTCCTCCCAAGTACGGGATGCTTCTATCCAGATCTTGGGGAGCCAAACTTCAAGGGAATATCCAACTAGACATGTCATATGCCACCATTCCTGTGTTTGGTCAGACCAGAATACTGTACCACGAATCACACATGAAATACATGATTAGCAGTCAAGATAGGCCAGATAACATTCCAATGTGTTCTTTGCGGTCCGAATTAAACTCTTTCATTATGCATATTGATGTAAACATGGAGGAAGAGTCAGAAGAAACTGATATAGACTTAGATCCACCACATCAATTGTCCCTGGTGCCTTATGATGAACTGGACACTCAAAACTACAATGATCATGAACAACTGTGTCTTGAGGAAAGTAAGTTTCCCCTCTCCAAAGTAGGATTAGAGCAAGAAGCACAAACTCTCATGTACTATCAAGAAAATTGCTCTAGCTTTAGTCAGACACCAGCAGTAACTTGTGGAAATTTCTTCCGGGTAAAAGCTTTAGAAGACCTACACATCATAAACCTATTTGGAACCCGAGAGAAAGGGAGTTTAATGTTTCTACCATACCTCAAAGATTTACCATCATGTGACCCTCCTACTGCAAATAAAACTTTGACCATAACCTCGGTAGTTCAACATCTTGAGAAAATGCCAGATGAACTTCTTATGAGCAAGGATGATAGTTATAATCCCAGCATACCTGAACTATTGAAATTGGCTCATATTTTATCCTTTCATGAAGAACTTAGAAATGCTAAAATCAGGAATCTCATGCAAAATACTAATTTCTACAGAAAAAACAAGGGAAAACATTGTATCACTACCTTTTCCTCAAAGAACAACTTTAACAAAAGCAAACACAACAAACTGAAACAAACTGAAATGATCAAGGATAAAACTAGTGGCCATAGAATCTTCTTTGATTTTAGAAATAATACTGCATCTCCATATAACAAAAATCATGTTTTTTCTACCCAAGATCATGATTCACCAATTAAAAGTGTTTTAAATCATGTGTTCTTGCAAGATCATGTTTCAGGTCATAATCATAAGATTCCTTTGCAAAGTAGACAACTTAAAGATTTTTTCCAGTTTGCGGGAGGTAGATCTGATTTCAAGTTCAAATTGCAAAACCACCCAATATCAAAAATCTGTTCATGAGGGCCATGTTCCCAGTTTTAAATTTCTGTGTTTTTGCATACCTTGATGATGTCACTATCTATTTCAAGAATTACCAAGAGTACATACATTACCTGAAGAAAGCATACAGTAAGGAAAGGAGTGGAAATCAGATATTCAGAGAGGTACAGAGGGAGGATACTGGACTATTTAGAGATTCTTGCATGAATCCCTATGTTATGTTAGAGAGAGAAAATTTCCCAAATTTTTCTTTTCAAGAGTTAAGTGGGCCAAGGGTGAGAGGAGATCCCTACGAGGATAAGATGCTGAAATTCCGTCATTTCCAAGATTTTTGAGTTTGAGACACTTTCAGTCATTGTACATACCATTGTTTGAAATATTGAAAAAATAGAAAAGTCAAAAACAGTAAAAGATAGGAAAGTCAAAAAAAGTAAAAAGCAGAAAGAGGGCAAGTGAAGATAGAACAAAGGTCCCATGTTCCAAAAAATAGTCTTTCGGAAAGCGAGCAAGTCTAAATGCCGCTACTAGTACTTCAATGTCTTGTTCAGCTATCTAGCCTAATCATAGCTGAGCATGTTTAAATTTATTTGCCGATAAGTTAGTGAGTGCCAAGATAGTCAACATTGTGTAAGATTGACTTATCACAGAGCTTAGATTAGGGAGAGATTCTGGTTCCACATGCCTAAAACAGAACCAAAGAGAGAAGCAAGGGATGAAAAACACATTCTACATCTTAGCCCCGCTTGTCTAGTTTCCTTTGTTGCAGAATAACATTTGTGTGCAGCTTGTCTTTTATGCCGCAAATGCATGACAAATTAGACTGCCTAATCCTGATTTGATCATTTTTGAATTTCATGTTGTAGATTAGAGAATGAAATCCTGTCAAACTGCTTAATCTTGATAGTCGATCTAGTTATAGGTAGAGAAATGAAGGAGTTCATCAGCTTAATCTGAACTCCCGGCAGATATAAGAGTAGAAATAGATAGTTTCATTTTGCAAAAAGAAAAAATATACATTGTCAAAAGGCTGCTAGTTCAAATGCGCCAAAGAGAAGAAAAAATGTTAGGAAAGATAGTGGGGTAGGTAGAAGTATCATTGATGTTAACCATGCTATCACTTTTCAGAAATAACATCAAGAAAAGGGTAAATTTTGCGCCAATGGATAAGGCACTGGTCTTCATAAGCCAAAAATCTGAATTCTGGACACCTCCTGACGAGGAGCTGCCCTCCCCAAATGGAGCCACTGTTAGCCATCAGTATTTTTTACATGTTAGTGATGACTATGTCTACAGCTGGGTTTTCTAGAAACTGATTTCCTTATGTCAATATGTCATCCAGAAAACCCTCCTAAAACTTTTTTCACCCTTCTACCTTTTCAGTTCGCCCATGTCGAAATCAAAACCTCATTGTCACTAGCCTATCTAGCTTCAGCCTTCTTGATCTGCCCATCAGCTTTAAAAGGCAAATCCACATCTGTTTCAAAAGTCTCCCCTATGTTAGGAAGTGGCGCTTTAAGACATTTCACCCTTGGCAATCATCAAAAAGCCAAAAAGCCTCCATCTGCTACAGACCAACCATGACTGACCTCCTACTTTGCAAATTAGTTTGACAAGCAGCCCTAAGTCGCACCACTCACATCCCCTAGATCTCAGCACTAAGCCCAATCTCAAGCTGACTATTAGGTTTTTCACAGTGTTCTATGGTTTCTACAAAGGCATGAAATATAACTTCATCTCAGGAGGAAATTCTTGATCTACAGTTAGAGGAACAGCTGCTTCTAAATGTATTATGAGCCTGAGATGAAGTTGCAAAACAAAAGTCACTCATCTGGACTTTACAGCTCTTTCCAGCATGAAAATCACAGTAAGAAAGGGATACCACTGTCTCAGCAAACTGGTAGATTGTCAAGGCCCAGAACCTCCTTCATTTACCAGCAGAGGGTTAGGGCGCCTCCTTCATCCACAAGTAGAGGGCACTGGCCAATATTGACTTGGAAGATTGCAAAGGTCCAGGTTTGCTTTGTATTGAACAATGGAACAATATCTCCAGGTTTTATGAATTTGAGTGATGGTCATAACAGGAACAGAGTTTGGAATATGCTAAGAAAAAGAGTCTGGTCTGATAAAGGAGGTCATCTGAAGCTTTCAAATCATGTGAATTGTTGAAATGAAGAAAGGCATGTCATTGGTGAAAATTCCAATCATAAGTACCTTGCTTATCCACAAGATCAAATAGAACAGATGCTGACAACAAATGCCATTACCCAGGCAGAAGGAAAGTTCTTGTTTTCTCAAAAGACACTGACCTCCATAATTACAGAGACTATCCTTCAAATGGTTTGTCATGAGATGACCAAAACACATGATGATATTTTAGTCACCCTTAAAGCAGTGCAGAGAGACAATATCACTTTGGCTAGTATTTCTGCTGAAACACAGTGATGCTGGCAAGAAGAGGTGCTAATATTGATGTTTTTCAAGAGGTTCACTTACCATCACATCCAGAGAAAAGCTATGTCAAACAGAGTTGTCAAAACATCTTCAGGTACCTTACCTAATGAAGAGCCTCCTCCATGTATGAGCAGATGGCCAAAGCCATTGCAAGTTGCTGAAACTGATTGATATAAAATACAATGGAAGGATACAAAGAAATTGAATAGAAGTCATTGCACAGGTAAGTGTTACTGTTTATGATGCAAAGGTATTGTTTTCCCTTTTCAAGGAGCTGTCTGTCAGACTGTACCTGTAGTGGAAAAGAGAAAATATTGAACATATGCATGCATTTATACCACAAGGAGCAGTTTCTTTAAAGGCAATGATTAAAACAGTACTCCACTATCCCTTGCCCAGAAGTCTGAAGGAGATCCTTTTAAGTAAACAGTGAAGTATAGTGTGAAAGAATGCAACCTAAAGAAGGCGCTACAGTCCAGGGAAAAGCTTATAAATCACCTAAGAGCAGAAATTATTAAACAAGTTGGAAGGGCACGTGCAGTCTCCTGTTAAGTGATAAAACAGTTTTCAAATGCGTTTTGACAGATTTTAGATGACTTTCCTTTATTAACATTTCACCTAAATTGTCAAAACAGGGGACAGAGTTGAGGTTTTGGAATGTCTCTCTTACAAAAGACCAATGCACCAGTCAAAATACATTAACAAGGCAAGCCCTGTCCTTCAGAAACATAACAGTTTTTTAGCATTATCTTTACAGTGGTAAGGTGGGTTGCCTTACATCAGAAATAGCACCTACATTGTTAAAAACAATGGCAGAGGTGATGAAGTTTGTTGAGTTTTTGTCAAAGTTTAAAACTCGGGGTCAGAATCATGTTTCGGGTTTTATATATTAAAATGACAAGCCCACTGTTTTAAAAAAACAAAGTTGAAAACCAATGTTCTTTTCAAGTAAATGACCGTTGATTTTTGTTTTGAATCGACATCAACAGTAAGTGTTAGGGAAATATTAGCTACCTCAAAACCTAAGCTAGAGCCCGCGCTCCATAGCATCAAACAAGAAGGATTCCCGGTCGAAATAACACGCTCGCACGTTTTTACACCGAGCGACGTGCCTGGTTTTCTCGCACGACGTGTTTAAGAAATTTAAAAAGGCCAATTGGTTTGCCACACGTGTCTCAGACAAGCAGGTGACAGCCATACAAGGCCGCCCGACCACCCGACAGGTCGACCCGACAGGCCACCCACGGTGAATTTTGCGCGACGTGCTAACTGCAAAAGAGTGCCGCGCAGCTTGTGAAGATCCCTGGTGCTACTCCGGCCCCACACTAGGGTTGTCCATCACTCTTAGAGGTATTTCTCACACATTTTACCATGTTATTCAAAGCCACCTCAAGGCTACAGGGGAAAACTGTTAATTGACTGCCTTATATTGTTCGAAACTTATTTGACAAAGTTGCCATCCATTCAAACAAAGGTTTTCATAATAGCTCCAAAGGGCTGCATTCATAGAGGACCATTTATTGTTTTAAAAGAAAAAACTCATATAACCCCTGTCTTAAAGCTCTACAGTCTTCTAAAAAATCTGTCAGCTTTTTGCTCCAATACTGTGTATTAACAGTCTAAGCATATGTGGGGTAGTTTGCTTGAGATGCAAAACAGTGGAAAGTGGGCACACCTGTACAAGACAGAACTATTAAATGACTATAAGCCTTCTTGAGCAAGGAGCGAGATGTGTTGGTTGACATCTAAGACTTCAGAAAACAGAGTGATTGTTGGCATTTTCTCACAAGCACACCTTTTAGCAAACTGCCCCCCTGTTTCACTGTATTTTGTCACTACTGTGAAGAGTTGTTGAACAGAGATTTTCCAAAGGTGCAGGGCCACTTTCTACAGGACAAAAGAAGGGAAGAGGTTGTTGATGGTTGAAATTCTAACATTGGAGACAGAGGTATAGATGTATTGGTAGATCTCTTGAACTCACAAGCAAAGGGTGTGTTTCCTAAAAAGCATGGTGCACTGATATGTCACTTAACCTAGTTCTGCCTTTCTTTCACTATATGGTGTCATTTTGAAGAGCTGTTGTTTGTGATATTTTTCAAGAGGAAGGTCATTTCTGAAGAACAGGGTTATCAAAACGCTTATCACAACAAGCCCCTTCTAGCAATCTGCCCCTATTTCACTGTATTTTTCACTACTGTAAGTTTGTTGGCAAAGAATTTCCAAAGGTGAACAGCATATTGAAGGACAGAGTTGTTGGTGGTTAAATCTAAACATTGGAGGCAGAGGTACACAGGTGATGGTTGATCTTTTAACTTCACAAGAAAAAGTGTCCTTCATAAAGCACTGTGTATTGATTTTTCATCTAACCTAGGTCTGCTCTCTTTTTTCACCATATTGTATCATTTTGAAAAGTTGATTGACAAAGAGATTCTAAGGATGAACAGTACACTGAAGGGCAGAGTTCGTTGATGGGAATTTAACTTTCGAGGCAGAGATACAAAAGTGGTGTTTGATTTCTTAAACTTCACAAGTGAAAGGGTGTGTTTCCTAAAGCACTATGCATTGTTTTTACACCTAACTTGGGTCTGCCTTTTCTAGAAACCATATTTTATCAGGCAGAGAAATTGTTGACAGAGATACTCTAAAGGTGAATAGGGCTACTTCTAAAGGACAGGTGGTTGATGATTGTAGTTTTACATTGAAGACAGAGATGTGGCTATGATTGCTTAACACTCTATACAGGAAATTGACACAGGAGTTTGTCCCATATTCACAGAGGATACCATATTAGAAAGTTTTCCTGGCTGAAGTGCATCCAGAGGTGAAGTGTTGTTTTTTAAAGAGTGCAGAGGTGGTTTATTCAAAGAAAAATTGTTGCATTTCATCCAAACCACATTGTCTAAACTGTCCAAACAGTCTAGTGACTAGTTTCAATCCAGCAGAACATTTTTCATACAGTGAAGGCAGTTTGCCTCTTCCAAAGTTTGGATAAAGTCAGAATGCCTCCAAAGCGAGATCACAGGAGCGGTCCACATAAGAGATATGAGCCTATCTCCATAGAAGAAATCAATGCTCACCCATCAGTGCTTTTCAATTTCCATGAAGTAGGATGTCTTGATTTCTGCCAGAGGATAGAAGAAGTCAAGAGTTTTTCGCCACTTACACATTTGTGCGCTTTGAGATTCAAGGACAAACACTTCCAGCTAGCAGGTCTTGATTTCAAAATCTCCCCAAGGTATGTATCCAAGGCTACCAAGATCCCGTATCATGGTGAAAAGTGGTTTAAACAAGCTCATCTTGATCTAGAGGATTATAAACCTTTCATCAAACCTGAACATAGGGAAACCATCACTGCTATTTTCCCCTTCTCCTATCTTTTTGACAGTTATGCTCCGCTGATGAAAGCCATAATGAGATATTTCACTTGTGAAGGGAGGTTTAACCAAATTTATGCCTATCATGTCCGCTTGTTGATGCATTTTACCAGAAGCAGGCAGCTAAACCTTCCATACTTTTTTTCCAAAAGCATAGAGAAAATGGCAGCTACTGTCCAAAAGAAGGCTCCACCTCAGCAAATCCCTTCTCTCTTTCATCATTCCTTGATCAAGATTATCTTCTTACACCAGCTAGAGAAGAAAGGGGTTTCATGGGATTCATTCATTAGCCATGCAGATTTCGCCACTGTCCCTCCTGTTCATGTGTCTCCTACTCAGCCTGTCCATCGCCCAGTGCCTTTGTCTAGTAGGCCTACCCCTAAAAAACTCAAGATGACCACTGGGCAGCCAAGTCAGCAGGGAGAAGGAGAGGGCAGTGAACCATAGGGAGAAAAAGAAGGCAGTGAACAACAGCAGCTAGATATTGAGGGACAACAGCAGTTGGAGATTAGTGAACAGCAGCAACTAGAGTTTGAAGATCAGCAGCAGCTACAGGTTGATGAACAGCAGCAGGTACAAGAAGAGGGACAGCAGCAAGTATAAGAAGAGGGACAGCAACAGACAGAAATTGAAGAGCAGCAAGTTGAGCAAAAAATTGAAGCGCCTTTTGAGCCACAAACTGGACAGGATGTTGAGGAAGGACAGCAAGCTGAAGCTGCCTCCTTGACAGTGACCAAAGCTGTTCCTAAAAAGAGGAAATTGCCCAAAAGGACAACTTCTAGCTTGCCAAGGAGAAAAAGCGCCAGATTAGCTTTCAAAGGCAAAAGCATAGTTGGAGAAAGTGCCAAGCATGGAGGTAAATCAGCTGTCATCCCTATCCCAAGCGATGACAGTGATAACGAGGCCCACATCCTTGAAAACCTCCTCATTCACAAAGAGGGGCAAATTGAGGTGTTACAAGAAGATCTTCAAAGGGAGAGGAATTTCAACCATTTCTTGGAGGTTGAAAACAAACAAATGAAGTTTCATGCAGCTATCCATGAGGCAAGGGCGATCAAGTATAAGAAAGAGGCAGAAAAGGTGCAAGTAAGAATTGAAGAGCACAAAGAAGGGCAAATTGAGGTGTTACAAGAAGACCTTCAAAGGGCGAGGAATTTCAACCACTTCTTGGAGGTTGAAAACAAAAAAATGAAGTATCATGCAGCCATTCATGAGGCAAGGGCGATCAAGTATAAAAAAGAGGCAGAAAAGGTGCAAGTAAGAATTGAAGAGCTCATTGGCGAGTTTGATGATGAAGAGGAGGAAGACCAGCCTAGGCGAAAGAGGCCTAGGACCATCGGGCTTAGAAGAGCCTTGGAGAAACAGAGAGCAGAAGAACAAGCTCAATTCGAAGCTTTTCCTCTCACTGCCCTCTTTGAGCAAGAAATTGAGGAAAACAAGGAAGCATGGCTTGAGAGGGCTAACCAGCATTTGGAAACAAAGCTTGAGAAGGAAAACAGGGATCTTGAGCTACAGAGGAAAAGGACTCTTCACTTTCAGAAGCTAAATCAGTTTGCCAGGCGAAAATTGAAGGTAGCACAAGAAAAATTGAAGAAGTTGAAGGAGAGGCGCCTAGCACGGAAAGAAGCAAAAAGCACATCAGCCCTCGATATTTTGGCTTCATCTTCGGAGCATGTTTCTATGGACCCTTGAGGGTCATGCATGCCAATTTTGGGCCTATTTCGGAAACTTTTTGTTTTTTGGCATTTTTTGGGTTTTTGGTCAAAAACTCATAAATGCGCCATTTCAGTTTGATGAGTCGTCAAGGGAGGAGGGTGATACCAATGGATTCCATAATTTCATGAGCAGCTCTCCAGCGATTTTCAGGGCATTTTAAGATCATTCGCCCCTCCAAATTGGCGAAAAACAGCCTCATTTTGCACATTCTGCCCGCCATATCAGCAGCCTGCTATTTTCTGGGTTTTTGCACACAGGTACAGTTTTGAGGGACTTTCAGAGATCAGATTGAGATGATTCCACTTGCGTTGGAAAGCAGACACAGAGAGCTTTCCAACGAGCCATCATGAGCCTCATTTCAACATCGGGAAGGCTGCCATTTGCATCCAGCAAGTCAGGGGACCTTTTTCAGGCATAAATATGAAGTATTTTTGTAATTTTTGAACTCCAAAAATCTGCTTTTCCCAAATGTGTGTTAAGCTATTTTTATCATGGGAAAATCATGTAAAGTCAATATAATTTCCGTTTTTAGCAGTTTTTTAGATATTTTATGGGATATTTTGTGCCTTGGGCTTTGCAAAGCCTCAAGGACAAGTTTAGATATTTTGACTTGGCCACTGGGATAGCTAGTTGCTCCATGAGGTTTTCCTCCCTCAAGCCTATTTATTCCATGGTTCTCATTGTAAATCAGAGGCTGAACTTGAGAGAAGAATTAATGCACTGGTCATATGAGCTTTGAAGAATACACTTGAGTTATGATTTTTGGACTGCCTCTTGGATGCTTTTGAGGAATGTTGAAGGCTTGTTGATGGATTCCTTGACATGGTAGAATGGTATAGTGCTTCTTAATGTGTTTTGTCTTCTAGTTTTCACTCATAATTCATTTTTCTTGCTGCTATAGATCAGTAAAGATTGATTTTGAGACATGCCCATGGAAGCACCTCAAAATCCCTGAATCTTCATAGCTTGATGTTTTTCTTCTCCCTTAGTTATGCTAAAGAATTCTTAGCTGCTCTTTAGTAACCTAAGGTATTGTTGCTAAGTTTTATTCATCAGTTCCATGTATGTTGAGTAGGATGTATGGTTTGCCCTACCTACCTATCAGTTGCCCATAGTTCTGTCCATACAACTTTCTCTTTGACTGATTTGTTGATCATTTTGTTGAACCAAGGAGGCCTAGTCCCGATCTAGCCCTTTGCCTAAAACTATGAAAAATTATTTGTCCAAGTGCCCAATGACTTAGAGATTATGTTTAGGCGTTCCGGCATAATTTATGAGTTGTTAGTTTGTCTCATGTGTTTTCCCCAAAGTCTGATAGCCTTTTCCCGAAGTTAGAGGGTCTTATACCTCTATGTATGGCTGGAATGTTTGATTTCTATGTATTGATTAGCTTATAGTTATTCCTAACATGATCAATGGCTTGCTATTACATGTTTATGTCTGCTATTAACTAGTTTGCACTTGAAATCCCTTGTCTTTCACCAACTTATTGTCCACTTAATCCATTTTTCCCAGAGATCCCTTCTACTGTGAATCAAATCGGCCCTACAGCAGCTTTACATCATCACTTCATAGCTTCCTTGACCTGTTTGACCCCATAGCCCAATTTATCTACATCTTGTTATCCAGTTTATGTATTTGATCAGTTTCATTCCTCACAAACTTAAAAAACCAAAAAACTAAAAACACACTTCATAACTAGCCTAATATCAGAACACTGCAAGTAAACACACCGACATCTTTTGCACTTATAGAGAGAGCCCTCTCTGAGTCCAGGAAGGCTAGGTCCTTGGGCTCCAAAGCTTGGTTTGATGTTACATCGTCATTTGGCTAGCCAATCGGCCAAATCACGGGACCCTAACATATACGACAAGATTATTGAGATTAAAATGATGGAATGGAAACATTAAAATGTTGGAGGGGTGGAAACTGATAATAATTTCTCAGAGGATTTATAGTCAGTCCAAACAAGAAAAGCCTCTTAAGTAACTGTTTTAAAACCAACCAAGGACAGGGCTAACCATAGACTTCTTGGGCAAGTTTTTATTAAAGCAGCTTAATTGAAAAACAATCCAGTAATCCACATAATTACCTTCAGAAAGTATGAAACACATAAGAAAAACAGAGTGTAACTTAAGATCAGATAAAGTACTTTTAAACCTAGTCTGCTTTCAGTCAACACCAAGGGAAACTTTCAGAATCTGCCTTTGGAGAAAAGAATCTAGGAATCAGGGCAAACCATGTCTTCTCTAGTCTAACTTTAATAGCAAATAATGGAAATAACATTCGAGAACAATGTTTGAGAAAACAGAAGGACGAGGGAATGCCAACATTCCTAACTGTTTAAACTGTATTGAATCATTCTTAAATAAACAAATCTGAAGAAAACATTAAGATAAATATTTCTCAGCCAGAGAAGGTTACTGCTATACAGAAAATCCTAACCCTGTTTAAATTGTTCTTTACAGAGGGAAAATGAACAATATGGCATACATAGAAGGAAAACGATTAACAAAGAAAGAAGCACTTCACCAGTGATAAAGACCAGGATCCCAAGAAACAATTTTTATATTGATGTCAAACCAGTTACAATCTTCAAGTCCAATGTTTCAGTTCAGCAATCATCTTCACTATTCAACCTAACTACTCTAGCACAAACAGAGCTTCAAGGGCCAGTGAACACTATGTACAAATAGAAGTCTCGAGCTCAAGTGTATTTCAAAGTTCTGCAACCAACCATTTCTCATCTTCTTCTGAGGTATTTATAGAAGAATGAGGAGGTGATCTGAGAAAATATCTCTCAGGATAATTAATACAGGTTCAAGACTTCTCGGCCCTTTGAGAGGCTCGATGAAGAAGTTCACAGGTGGAACACTGTATTAACTGTTTTACATTTATGGATTAAGCTCGGTGGGAGCTTTATTTGACTTTGAGGCTTTATGTAATGTTTGGAGTAACTCTGCAGATATTTTCTGCATTGATTTCCTTGCAGAAGTAACTCCCTAGCTGCACTGGAGGTGAATATCTAATTTTCTTCAATAACTTCGGCCTCTGTTTGAAAGGTTTGAGGCGACAGGTGGCTCGGTGGTAGCTGAGGAATCAATTTGCCTCAGATGTGGCGGTGGAGGCTTTCTGTCTGATGAAACACTTTAGGTTTTTCTTTAAACTATGTTTTAGATTGGGGATTAGGCTTTTGATAATAGTCTTAGCCATAATCCCCATAAAAACCATCTTCAATCTTCATCTGCTGTGCTCTGTCTTCAAATTGATACTCTTTAACTATTTTTGAATTAAAACAGTGTCTTGTCGATGTGCAGGCCACACTGGGCTTTTTAAAGGCATCAATGCCCATGAAGCATTGAGAAAACAATGGAGAGAAACCCCGCAGATGGTTCTCTTTAACAGCTCGAAGGTGCAGGAAACGTCTTTCCCAACCCTCGGCTTTCTTTCATTAAACAATGGAAAACCATTAAAACGCCTGCAAAACACAAAAATAGTTAAGAAATCCTGCGGAAATAGGTTTAAACTGCTTCAGATGGCGGGGGAGGAGCGAAGCCGTCGGATGAAGGCAACCAACGGTGGAGATCTGCATAGAAAGGCAAAAAGGATAGCGGGAGAAGAATAAGGAGGAGTAGTTTTGGACCGTCCGATCTGGACACGTGGACGGTCCAGATTCAATCGAAGGATCGCAATCGAAACTGCGGGCCTAATCGCAATCGAAACTGCGGGCCTGATCGCAATCGAAACTGCGGGCCTAATCGCAATCGAAACTGCGGGCCTAATCGCAATCGAAACTGCGGGCCTAATCGCAATCGAAACTGCGGGCCTAATCGCAATCGAAACTGCGGGCCTGGTCTTTTCGATCAACCCATTGAAATTTTCCCGATTACGATTGCGCGATCGGTCTTTTTAATCTAACCATTTTATATTTAACACGTGACTTCAAGCTTTTAAGTTGAAACTTTGGATAAGCGGGTTCTTGGGTTTTATAAAGGAAAAAGCAGAACAGTAATGAAAATTTACAATGTTTTAAGCGCCGGAGGCGGGCTTACTGGATATATAAAATAAAAAATGCGATCGAGTTTTAAGCAGCAAGGCTAATCGCAATCGAAACTTTTGGAGTATGGCAAAGACTTGCGTCTTCGATTCTTTTCGATGCGATCGGGTTTTAAGCAGCAAGGCTAATCGCAATCGAAACTTTTGGAGTATGGCAAAGACTTGCGTCTTCGATTCTTTTCGATGTGATTAGCACTTTATCGTATTAGCAAGTGGTTCCAGACCCAAAGCGTATGGTGGGGAAGTGGTTTAGGGCTTAGCCCAAGGGGCTTAGGTCCATAGCAACGAAACTTTGTTTTTTATAAAAAATTTCAAGGTTTTAAATGGATTTGGGGGTTTCGGCACAGCTCAAAAAGAGGTTTTAAACCATGTCAGGAGGATTCTCATGAATGGAAGGAGAAACTTATGAAAAGTAGGGAAATAATATGGAGAAAAGGGGGAGTAAATGAAGGTTAGTTATGAGTGGGAGAAAGGGGAAAAATGATGGTTTCTTCAGCAGTTTTTTACAGGAAATCAACAGAATTTTCTGAGTATAAAATGGGACAGCAAATGAGGATTTGGGACAGAGGCATGAGGCCTTAAAGAGACTTCAAGAGCCAACAATTTTTAGTGATAAAATTTGTTCCTTGGAGGCTCAAAAAGATCTTAGCCACCTTTTGGTATAACAAATATTATAGGTGGCTAACACCCCTAGCACTTTGTGGTCTTTATAAAACCAAGCACAAAGGCCAAAGCCCTTATCGCATTCGAAAAATTCAATGGGTTGATTGAAAGACTGGGCCCGATGGTTTCGATTGGGATTGGCCCCCGTATGTATGGCCCTGGGTCTATTTGTGTGTTATACGTCCGAAGGCCCCGTAGTCGGGTGCCAAACCATTCCATATATATATATACCCCGCTCCCGAAGCATAAAACCTTTGTTTTATTTTAATTTTGGGTTTTTTATATATCATAAGGGTTTTCTGCCAGTTTTTTCTAAAACTAATCTCCACCGTTGATCATAAATCGATCAAAAGTCCAGTGCTCAATCACATCGCATTTTTCAATCGCTGCGTTTGTTTGTTCCTCCCAATCGACCAATCGTCCGATTCATTTTCCACTGTTGATCTGATCCTCAGATCAACAGCCCGCGCTCAATCACATCAGATTTCTTCATCGCATGCCTATGTTCGCTCCCTCCAATCAGCCATCCCTCCGATTCATTTTCCACCGTTGATCTGATCCTCAGATCAACGATCCGTGCTACATTGCATCGCAACTTTTTCATCGGGTGCGTTTATTTGCCACCGCCGATTGCAATCCTCCGATTGGATTTGGACTGTCCACGTGTCTAGATCGGACGGTCCAAAATCATTCCATATTATTCTTCTCCCTGCTCTCCTTTTTTACCTTATCTTAACTGATCTCCACCATTGGATGCTGCCATCCAACAGCTACGCTCCTCCCACACCTCCTAAAGAAGTTTTTCCCCAATAACGCAGGATTTCTTAATAAGTTTTTTATTTTGCAGGTGTTAAATTTTATTTTTTATATTGAAAGAAAGGCCGAAGGCCGGGGATGGCGATTCCTGTGCCTTTAATTCATAAAAGGGAACCATTCGTCGGGCTCTACTCCATGTCTCGTCATTGCTTCATAAGTCAGTAATGCCATATAAGCCCAGTGTGGCCCTGCACATCGACAAGACACTGTGTTATTAAAACATGATTTAAAGAGTATCAGTGTTGAAGACAGAGCATAGTAGAACAGAATATTGAAGACCAATTTGCAGGGATTATGGCTAAGATGGATTATCAAAATCCTAATCCCCCAAATTAAAACACAGTCAAAAGAAAATCATAAGTGTTTAACTGACAGAAAGGCCTCCACCGCCTCAATTGAGGTGAATTGATTCCTCAGCTACCATAAGTGCCACTTGTGCCTCAAAGCATTCAAAACAGAGGCCGAAGTTATTGATCAAATGAAGATATTCGCCTCAGCGCAGCCAGAGAGTTACTTCTGCAAGGAACTTAAATGCTAAAAATATCTGCAGAGTTACTCCAAACATGACACAGAGCCTTAAATTCAATAAAAGCTCCCACCGAGCTTAATTCATAAATGTAAAACAGTTAATACAGACCAGAATGTTTGTAAACTTCTCCATCGAGCCCCTCAAAGGCCGAGAAGTCATTTAATATGTATTAATTGTCTGGAGAGATCTTTTATCAGATCTCCCCTCCTCATTCTTCTATAAATACCTCTGTAGAAGATAAGAAACTATTGGTTGCAGAACTTTGAAATACATTTGAGTTTAAACTTCTGATTGTAAATAGTATTCACTGGCCCTTGACGCTCTGTTTGTGCTAGATTAGTTAGGTTGAATAGTGAAGATGATTGCTGAACTGAAACATTGGACTTGAAGATTGTAACTAGTTTGACATCAATAACAAGTTGTTTCTTGGGATCCTGGTCTATATCACTGGTGAAGTGCCCCTTTCTTTGTTATTGTTTTTCCTTCTATGTATGTCATATTGTTCACTTTTCTCTAATAAAGAACCACATTTATAGAGTTAGGATCTACTGTTTATTAGTACCCTTCTCTAACTGATAAGCTTTATCTCAATGTTTTCCTCTAACTTGTTTATTTAAGAATGATTCAATACAGCTTAAGCAGTTAGGAATGTTGGCATTCCCTCGTCCTACTGTTTTCTTTAAACATTATTCTTGAAAGTTATTTTCATCATTTTCTTATTAAAGTTAGACTAGAAAAGTTTATGGTTCGCCCTGTTTCTAGTTTCTATCCTCCAAAGGCAGATTCTGAAGATTTCCCTGGGTGTTGACTGAAAGCAGACTAGGTTTCAAAGTACCTTATCTGATCTTAGGTTACACTTTGTTTTCTCTTATGTGTTTTCATACTTTCTGAAGGTAATTATGCGGATTACTGGATTGTTTGTCAATTAAGCTGCTTTAATACAAACTTGCCCAAGAAGTCTACGGTTAGCCCTGTTCTTGGTTGGTTTTAAACAGTTACTTAAGAGGATTTTCTTGTTTGGACTGACTATAAATCCTTGGTGAAATTATTATCAGTTTCCACCCCTCCAACACTTTATTGTTTCCATTCCATCATTTTAATCTCAAAAATCTTGTGATATAGATGACTTTCCCCTTGGATCACTCTTGATGTTGTTGCTCAATTAAAGCCCTGTTATGACTCCATAGCCCAACAGACTAAAACCAGCATTATATCTATCTTTTAGCCAAATCTGTTCTAGTTGCTTGCAACTTCTCACCTTTGAAACTTTTTACACTTAGAACTTTCCCCTCAAATAATAATCATGCACAATCATCCAAAAACAAAACAAAACCCTCGGCCTTCATAACTAGCCTAATATCATTACCCAAAACTTCAAAGACAAATCCATCTTTGCACTTATTGGAGAGATCCCTCTCCGGATTCAGGAGGGCTAGATCCTAGAATCCCAAAGTGGTTGAAATGATGTTTTCTGTGATTGGACTTGCCAATCTTGCTAATTACGTATGCCTAATATAGTAGGATTGAAAATTAGAATATTATGTTGAAGGTAATTGTGCAAACCTCCTATGTATTTCAACAAGGTGTCTTGACTTTGTAAGTCTACCCCAAGTAGAAGTGCTCTCCTTCTAAACTCTTGGGTATAATCTTGCACATTTTGACCCTTAAGTTGCCTAAAATTTTTCCAATTCATGATTTCTTTCTGAATATGAGCAAGAGGATAAAACTATTTCTTAATAGCAGTAATAAACTCATTCCAAGTTAGAGTTATCTTACCATGATTTTTTATTTCCTCTCTTGTCTTGGCTTCCCACCAGACCAAAGCTGCTCCATCCATTCTCAAAGAGGCTAATTGGATTTTTGTGTCATCATCATGCAAATTCTGAATTCTTAGATAGACTTCCAGCTGTCTAATCCAGTTATCCAATTTTTCTGCATTCACATCACCATTAAACATCGGCAACTCAAACTTCACATCAAGTTTTAACAAAGGATTTTTAAGAGATGTTTTTGTTTTGTGTGACTGATTAACAGAAGTTGAAGAGGATGATGTGGAGGAAGAGGATGACGATGGAGATGAAGGATCACCATTTCCTCCATTCCCTTTCTTATACTCATCCTTGTCTTTCTTCCCTCCTGAAGAATCTCCTTCTTCTCTTTGGTTTCTAGACCCTTCTCCAGCAATCCTATCATTTCTCTCCTGATAGAGGATCCTAACCATCTCAGTCATGTCCAAGAAAGCTTTTCTAAATACTCTTTCTTCTTCCTTGGGATCCACTTCCTCATGTACTTCTCCTTCTTTGGAAGACATGTTTGTGGCTGATTCTAAGGCTAATGAGGATGAAATGGAAGGTGGAGATAATGGCACCCTAGCCCTCCTTGGCTGAGGATTATCTTGTGCTCTAACCAATTGACCTTCCCCTCTTTTCAATTTCAGCCTAGTAAGCATCAAATTTGCAGAATAACACAATCTTCTTGCACAAATTTCACAAAATCTTAAGCAAAACCTAGAGCTCTGATACCAATTTGATCTGAAATTGTGTGAACAAAATATTTCTTATACAGAGATAGACAGTAGGGGCTTTTACTGGTTATTTCACCTTTACTAGAAAGGATGAAACCAGAAGCTTCTGGCCCTCTTACTGGCTCTGCCTAAAGAAATATGAAGTAAACACTAAATCGATCTGGCAATGAAAGTATTTGTTTATGTTTTCAAAGTATTCATTAACCAAATTTTATGTGTGAATAAGCAAGTTCAAGTATTCTGCAATGGAAGTAATGTGGTTTGAAGTGAAACTAATGAGTTTTGATCACTGTATAAGTCTCATTGGGAAAAGTGGACTTATTAAAAATTACTGTTTAATGTATTAAAATCTAGAATATAGCAGCAAAAATGCACAACATAATAGTAAGCATTTGTTTAAGCAGTTCACCCCTCTCTTGGGCTACCTCTGCTGGGTCCAAAAGCCTCCAAATAGGCTTTTCCCTCTTTCATTAATGCTCAAAATAAGTATTACACTGTGAAGAAAGCCTCAAAAGGCTAAAATAGCTGTAAATTCAGAAACAGAGGACTGAAGACAGTAAAAATCGACTATTCATTCACCTCAAATGGATGAGTATAGTCTAATACAGCTGATCTTTCACCAAGCCCTGGTGGCTCCACAAGAAATTTCGCTGATAAAATCACTGATAGAGTGCCCTGATGGCTTTGCAACCTATCCCAACAGCTCCAGAATGCTTCAATACCCCCAAATCAAAAAAAAAAAATCATCCCAATTGGACTTCCCTAGCCAAAGTTATGACCAGTACAAGTTTTTGTCCAGTTACCCCTTGAAAAACTCCACTAAATGTGGAGAACTTCAATTAATCCCGCTAAAATAGGGGCGGCGCTAAATTTTTGGCACTTCTCCATAATGACCGCCATCGTTAAGGGCTAAAGAGTAAGGCCACGAGGGTCCATAGGACCGCACCCGTCGGCCATATTGTTATAAACTTAGAGTTTAATGTGACATTCGATAAGGTTTGAAACATAAGTTTTAATGTTTCCGCACCTTCCGACATATAACGTGACCATAACCCATTTTGTTATGTGCGCCAATCCGTTTAAGCCTGGGTTCCGAGCGGTTGGTCCAATGCTGAGGGGGCTGGCCCCCTTTCGGGTGCCGCCCAGTTTAAAAACAAACTTTAAATATATGTTCAAGAGGATGCTTTAATAAGCAAGCCTCCCGTGGCCCACCGCTGGGCCACCCATCGTTATCGCCTCGACCTGCGGCCAACCTGTCCGCGACTAAATATGAAAGTTTTACAACGCATCTTTATTCTAACTGGGCCACGCTGGGCGGCTCCTTGGTCGGGCTATGTGGCGCCATTTCCTCATCACGCTTTCAAATATTCCCAAAATATTCTATGGAATATTCTTTTTTTAATAAAAATAATTTTTATAAAGTCAAATTTTGGCCATTTTTTAACTAAAATTGGCAAACTTCAAAGCTGAATATCTTTCTCATAAGGCATCGGTTTTCAGTGTCGTTCACGTCTACAGGATCATTTTTTTGAGCTCTTTTCTATCAATCTAGTTTGGACCAATTCTGAGCAACTAAATTTTTGAGCATTTTTCCACAAAGGACTTGATCTCCCCGATCGTATAACCTCGTCTCTCCTTCCTCCATCCCTTTCCAAATCACTTCCGTGAAGTTTGGTGGTAGGGACATACACTCCGCATATAGGTGATGAAGGTGCTTATGTTAGTATTTTATCTTCAACTCGCTTGGAAAGCTGAGTTCCTCACCAGGCTTCATTACGCGTAATCCGAAAGCTTTTAACAACTCCTAAGAACCTTTAGGGATCCTTCCTAATTTTTCTATTAATTTGGAAGGTAAAACTGTTTGTATTGATCTTATGGTAGTTCGAGGTCCCTTGGATTTCAATTTACTCCCTGGGCGAGACTATGTTTATGCAATGAAAGCTGTCGTATCGACACTCTTTCGCGTGATGTCTTTCCCTCACAATGGCAATATTGTGACTGTAGACCAGCTTTCTTTCCCTAGTCTTGTTTCGACTACCAATAATATGACACCCCTAAATGTTCCTAATTATAAAGTGGTATCTACCCCGCCACGGGTTAATTATGTGGCAACTTGTCCCATGTTTTCAATTACCGATGTAAGTGAGCCTCTCACTGTTTTTTTTTCTTCCAATGACTTAGATCCAGTAATTGAAATGGAAAAATATATGGGATTATTTGAATGTTCTTATCCCTTTTGAGTCCCTTGACATGTGTTCCTTCCAGAGAACTATTCTTCTTTTTTATGAAGACCTCTTGGAAGCCATGATCAAGGTGTGTCCATTGACATGTCTTTCTTCCATAAAGCCATGACGCTAATTTAGGATGAGCTCCTTTTACCGTGTCAACCTCGTTAAAAGTTGAATCCTAAGGCCCATGAGGAACACAGGATAGTTCCTTTTACTATGTCAACGTCATTAAAAAATGAATCAGTTAGTTGAGAGCATAGTTCCTTTTCTTGTGTCAAGCTCGTTAAAAAAATGAAACAAGCTTCCAAGAGGAAATTTGTTTTCATATGTCAACCTCGTTAAAAAATGAATCAAGTATGAGGAAAGTTCTTTTCGTGTGTCAACCTCATTAAAAAAAGATTCAGTAGGTAGATTGTAGAGAGTAGATTAATAGATTAGAAATAAGTAGTTTCTGAGGATGGTTCCTGTTACTAAGTCAACCTCGTAAAAAAATGTATCAGGTATGAGGAAAGTTCCTTTTACTGTGTCAACCTCGTTAAAAATGAATCAGTGTATTAGGAGGAAAGTTCCTTTTACTTTGTCAACCTCATTAAAAAATGAAACACATTTCCATGAGCATAGTTATTTTCCTATGTCAAGCTCGTTAAAAAATGAAACAAATCCTCCCCTAATTGAGTCAAGTCTTTGACTAGATCCTGTAAATGTTAAGTCATATATTTAGGTTAGTTATTTCAGTTTTTGCATAATTTTCTTATAGTTTTAGGTCGGGTCTTTCATATGATCTTGTAAATGAACCTTGATTCCATCCAACGACACTACCAAAGAGGCAATTTAGTTGAATGAAATGAAGTCAAAGGTGCGCTCGAAGCAAATACGCTAGGGGGCATCACAAAAGTTTTCTCTCTCGTTTTCCAAGCTGGGGTAAAATGAAACCACTCTCAAGCATATTTTTTCTCTGTTTCAAGCTTTTTAAAAATGAAACCTTTTTTGAGTCGCATTTACTATTTCAGAGACTCGTTAAACTCAGAAAATTTCGAGATTATTTTGCTATCTTTCATTCTCGTAAAACACATGAAAATGCCGAGTTCTTTCCATCCTTTCCTGGTGGTAAATTAAATGAAAGTCAATACATGAGTACATTTATCACTTTTTGAACTCGTTTAAAATTTATAGGAAAAGTGAAACCAGAGTACATTTTTATCCCTTTTTCGAACCATTAAAACTGGAAAAAGCAAAACCCCGGAGTCCTCTTTTATGCCCTTTTCAGACTCTCTACACATGAAAATATTTTCGAGCACTTGATTATTCGAACTCGTTAAAATAAGTGAATGATCGTCCCTTCAGTATAAGTTTACCCCTTTTACGGACTGAAATGGACTATTTGCGAAAAAGGTATGCATTGACTAATTACAGTCAATAGAGTTCTCTTCTGCATTATTTTATCCTTTTTTGGGCTTGAGAGACTAAATTTACGAAAAATTACACCCACGGAGTTTTCTTAAGTTTTGCTTCTGACTCCCTAAAATTGAAAACACCGAGTTTCCTATATCAACTCGTTAAAATTGACAGAAAGGACCTGCTCAATTTTTACAGAACGAAATCCTACCTTCAGGGTTCGAATCTTAAACTAAGTTGGAATCATCCAAAGGATGAGCTTATAAACAAGAAAATGTTATCCTCCTCAAGCTTGTGAAAAATAAAAAGGTACTTGCCAGAAATGGTGGGGGAAAAGAGAGAAAAATGAAACTGTTTGTTGCATTCTAATTATTCGGAAAACCATTAACCACTCTTGAACACGACACTTTTGTTCACCTGGGTTGGGAAAATCCTTTACCTAATAGTTAATCAAACCATATTGAAAGTCTTTAGTCAGTTTCTGGGTATTTGCTTTGGGTCAATTGTCACCAAACCATCTGTAGTGTCGTTATGTGTTCAAGAGGACAGCTCAAACAAACCATTCATTTGCGAAATATTTGTCTTCCATTTTGACCATCCCTGAGTCAGTCCTTGCCAATATATTTCTTCAAAACTTGATCTATGATTTCGTGTTGTGGGCTTTCCTACGACGGATCACTTTCTATCAACGACAGGTTGCATCATTGACCTTCGATCGAATGATTCCGTGACATGTTCAAATTCAGCTCATTCATTCACATTTCATGGATTGTACTGAGTACTTTGAGAGCCATTGACATTAATGGTTTCTCTCTACACTTGTTAACAATTCACATTATTGACTCGGTAATCAAGGTTTTTACCATGTTCGATCACACATTGATTCACATGATAGGATCGTACGTTCGAGAAACGGAAATCAAGACCTTGATCTAGTTTCTACCATCCAGACTGCGCAGGAATTTTGTTATTCATTTATACAATGGACTATTCATTTATGCATGGTAAAATTGCCATAGAGGACTGAAGGCTGCGAGGAATTTTGTTATTCATTTATACAATGGACTATTCATAAATAGATGGTTGCGTCCATACTTTTTCTACACATGTGTATACTATTGATGTATTGAAAATCATTCCTGTATAAGAACAATTTAAATTAGTTTTCTAGTTAGTTTTGATCTAAGTATGGGAATGCCTACCTCAGCGATGATATGTTTACATATATATATTTTGCATTGAATGTTTTTACAGGTTCCGACTGGGGTGTCCACAGGATGATCCTTGAAATGATAAAGTACTTCACTCTTCATATATGAAAGACTTCATCTTCATCTATTCCAGACTTCAAACTTTAGGGGGCACTCTGTTGCACTAAAAACTATCACCTTGACATTCTTCTGACTGTATGAGCTCATTGTCACTCATACTTACCTCCTCTGCAAGTATTACAACCTCTACTCCTCATGTCAAGCCCTAAAACAGGATAAAAAACCCTAAAGAGCTCCAAAACCCTGGGTACGTAGGTAATGTGAAGCTTACCTGCATTCCTGGCTAGGGTATGCAGGTAATGTGAAGCAAAACTACGTTCCAGAACGCAGTTTCTTTATGTAATTCCTACGTACCCCCTGTTAAAGTCAAAATGGTTTGAATTAAAGTTAAAAAGCTGATTTTTGGTCAATTCTAGAAGCTTTTGGATGAGATTTTTTGGGGATGAGTATGCTCTAGTAAGGTTCATGCATCCCACACCTTAAGGAGCTAACTCCTTGATGTGAGGAGCCTGTCCCTTTGAAGGAAGATTCTATCCCTTCATAGGTGGAACCCTAACCTCCTCATCTACTCTATAAAAAGAGGCATTGGGTAGCCTCAAAGGGAGTTCAAGCTTTAGTGTGTGATTGAGGTGAAGTGTTGTTGAGATTTAGACTTCTTTCTGCTGAGCTTTTGTGAGGAAAGATCACATACCTCTATGTGCTCCTGGAGGAAGAGTGCAAGACTTATCAAAGTAGAGGAGACTCCTGCTTCGGACCCCGGGAAGGCCTGTTCAACATCAAGGCTAAGGTTGTAAGGTTCTTCTGCTATTTTAAGATTAATACAATCAAGTTTTGTTTTTCTCAATAAATTGTCGTTCGATTGTTTATTTCAATAAGCTATCGTTTGATCGTTTATTTCATAGATTCCTTGATCACTATGATAGGTATGTTTTATAATTATTTGTTATATAGGTGCTATTTAATATTTTCTTGTTTGTGATTGCAGGTCTTTAAAGACGACACTTTCAAGCGACAGAAGAACTGTTGTTGCGACAGAATAACTATTGTTTCAACAGAATAACTATTGTTGTGACGGAAGAACTACTGATGTGACAGAAGAACTACAGTTGCAAATAAGCATTTGGATCTAAGGTAGGATCAACACCTTTATAGCATTTACTTGTAAAATGAATATATTTAGAGAAAGATAAACTTAGTTGTTCGTTTGTTGCTAGATTTTCTTCTGACACTAGGGAGATCGATCTTGTCTACAAGATCGATTTATCCCAGCCACAATCGTGACCTTCTTATCTTCCTCTGATTCAGAATCTTGGTTTTGCTGCATGGTGGTAGCGGTCTTCTGCTTCCCCTTTTTGTCATTCCTCTCAGGTCTCAACTCAGGGTGCAGCTTCTAGCAATTTTCCTTGTCATGTCCCTCTTTCTCACAATGTGTACAAGAGGGCTTTGCTCCCCTTCTCTTGGCTGCTCCAGTTATTTTTGGGTGGTCATTTTGCTCATGCGTTCCCCGACTTTCTAGATGCATGGCCTTCACACTAGCCTCATCAATGGTAGGAGGCTCAAACAATAATAATGAATGTCTTATGTAATTATGTAGAGAACTAGTATACTTGGTTACAATATCTGGTGAATCTAATGGAATGCCCAAATTCAATGCTTTTTTTTAGATTCTTCAGTGAAGTCTTGTAATTTTGACCTCTTATTTGCCCTAGGTGTTTCCATTTCATTAATGCCTTTTGCTTATATCCCAAAGGGTAAAAGTGGTTTCTCAATGCAGAAACAACATTTGACCATGCGAAGAGAAGGTTACCCACAATTTGGCTGCCTTGCAATTTTCTCTCCCACCAGACAAGAGGAGTGTTGTTCAACCTAAGAGAGGCCAACTAGATCTTTGCCTCATCCTCCTCGATCTGCTGAATCCTACAATAGACTTCAATCTTCCTAATCCAGTTGTTAAGCTTTTCTGCATTACTTTCGCCATGATATATGGGAAGATCAAATTTGACATCTAATTTAAAGAAAGGTTTCTTAGATGCATTTCCTAAATTCCTACGATGATGGTGAGAAGAAGAAGAGGAACTTCCACTCGCAAAAGGAGAAGGAGGTGGATCCCATCCATCATCTCCATGTGTTGAACCTTGTCTTTCTAGAGCATTTTCCCCTGCATTTTCTAGTTTCTCAAGCCTTGAGAACAACTTCTCGAATCGATCTGCCATTGTGTAGAATGTTTTGCGGAAGTTTAGCTCCTTCTCATTTCTAATATCGCCATCGATGTTTTTTCTTAGATGTGCACGTCTCACTTCGGGATCAAAAGACTTTAGTTTTCCATCACCTCTTCGTAGCATGTTTCTAGTTATCATACAAACATGCAATTACATCTACAAAGACATGCTCTGATACCACTTGATCCAAGATATTTAGCTTTGAGGTGGATTGAAGAATTACATGTAAAATTGCATCTTAACCATGAAACTTAAAAGGCATGAACATAAGAAAAGAGAAGCACATAAAATCATGCAAAAAGAATAACAACTTGATAACAGAGTTCGTCCAGAAGGGACTACGTCTTCGGGCCCTGCTCAATCAGTGAGGAGGCCCTCTTTCATTAAGTGGAAAATAAAATGAAAGTACAAGCATCAATGCAATGATTACACCCTTATACCTCCATAGCTAAAAGTGATCGAAAATTGGAGACCTCTGATGAAGAAACAAACAACACTGTTGGATTCCTATCACCGAGAGGTGCAAAATCCATATAAAATTTACCTAATTTTGATGGCGGGCAAATCTGGGTCCTCTGGAAATGAGCTCGATTCATGGTTCTGCCCCCCTCCTGCAAAGAACTCAAGGTTCCACTCTGTCTCAGTAAACATGTCGCTCCAGGTTTGCCTGGGCACACTTCTGAATTGCATATAAATATCAAGAGGTGGGTGGAATTCACCAAGTCTGTCATTGGCTGAGTTGGTTGAGATCTGAAATTTAGTGGGAGGAGGTCGGGCGGTCAAACCCCGCCCCCTCCCAAAATGGTGTTATATCATTTTTAAATCCCAACAAAGTATTTTGAAAACAAAAGTTTTCAGCTAACTGTAAAGTGTACTCACACTCTATGTTGCCCACCATTCCTCCACCTGTATTTTCATATATATGATATATGTATGAGGTGGGTAGGGGCGACGAGGTTGACAGCTTGTGCCCCACCCTTATCATAGTTGTTGGTTAGTGTGACAGTTGGGCGGCCGGGTCATGGCCACCAACCCACATTTTTTTAAACATATTTTGTTATGTGGTGTGGTTAAGGGTGGTGGTCATGGCTCGCCCCTATTTTTTTATAATTTTTTTTTGTTTTAAAAGTTTCTCAATTTTAACCTGAAGGAGACAAATTATGTATCGCACAATTTCACCCAGATTCTGGCCGTTGCTAGCTGAAATATAGTCACCAGAATTTGGCAAAAATGTTGTGTCCTTAAGGTTGCCACCTGATCAAGTCAACCCAGAACTTTGACTGCTTCTAACTTCTCCATACGAACTCGGTTTGACGAACGATTCTCATGGCTGCAATCATAACGATGAGATCTTCACCTTGAAATTGAGTTTGCCACATTTCTGATACTTTTATTTTTGAGCCTTTGTACTTAAGCCACTTGTACTTGGACCTGTACGATCCTCCTAGATCATCTCGAGACCTCAAGAGTAAGGACGAAGAGGAATGGTGGAGAATTTGTTTGATTGCCTTTGCAATCTTGTGATGCCAGTGGAAAAAAAGAGAGGTTCGTTAAGGTGGAAGGCATGGAGTTGATGACAATTATAATGAAGCAGAAGAAGTCAACCTACAGTTCGGGTATAAGGGATATATTTAATATTGGTTGTTGGAATACATTAATTTTTTATGATGGTGAAACCCAATAATTTCTTGGGCTATGAGGACGCTTGGCAAGGGCATTTAGTTAACAATAGAAGGGTTAGATAGTGGGATAACAGTCTCACGAGGTAATATGCACAATGTTTTCATAGCAAGAAAGAAAGCAAGAAAGGTTCGTATGGCGAAATGAGAGAATGAAGGTTTAAGGTAGGATAGCAAAAAAAAAAAATTAATGTATTTTATGTTTTATATGTAAATGGTTATATGACTGTAAGACTCGATAAGGCATGTGTACCCTGGTAAATAGTCTCTGGTAAAGTCTGGACATAGACCTAGGTGGTATAGGGGTGCATGTGGAAACATGTTGAGCTAGGACAACATGTGAAATTATTATATACCATGACATTGACTTGGTAGGGCCTAGAGGTGACTGGTGGTGGCCAGCTTAAGCTTACTTGGCGGTTTGGCTAGATAAACCAAAGTCAAGTTTAAAGGGGAGATTGTTATATAAACTTGACCTTGTGATAGAGTTGAGGTTGTGTCAACAATTATGGTTAGCAATCGTGGTTTTGTTCACCTAGTTTTGGTGACTCATGGTATTACATGTAATTGAAGCAGTTAAAAGACTTGTGTATTCTATATTGTATTTAGCCATGGTTGAGCGGTGAAATGGCCTTCTTGGTTGTGTTTTAGCCAAAGACAATAATAAATCTATTGTTGGCTGATTTTTTCTCCAATTGAGGTTTTCCAAATAAATCATGGTGTACATGGTTTGAATGTTATTGCTATGCTTATTCATTTCTCTCTTATTATTCTTTGAATGAATAACAAAAGCCTTTATTATTAGCTAAGGAACATGGCTGTTAATTTGGAACAATGGGTTCAACGGATGATCAACAAAAGGCAAGACGCGGATGCGTTGGATCCTGTCACTTCTAATGGATCTGCGATGCTTCAAATGCTGCAAGTGGTATCAATGTGCACTCATGATCTCCTGCCAAATGCCCTCTAATATGTAGCGTGGTCAAGCTTAGGAGTTCTAGAAGGCCACTCTCAAAAATTTGCTAAGATCACTGTAAAGTACATCATTATTATTGCTATTTTGCAACTTAATTTAACTAGCTCTTGTTCCTTTCACATGGTGCCTATCTCCGTTTTCTTTCTTTCTTTGGTTTCGCTTGATCAACTCTCTAGTTTCTCACACCTAACTCAGACTAACTCACCAAGGAATTTTCAAAATCTCTGATCGAGATGAATGATATGCAACTTCTACTAAAATAATGATTGACATGAATGATATGCAATTTCTAATAAAATAATAACAATTGAAGCTATTTATATTAAAGTTTAAAATATATTTTATTTTTTAATAAATATTAAATTTATTATACATTTATATTCAAAATATATTACTTATATTTTTCTTCATAAAACTTATGGTACAATAATAAATAATACCATTCAATAGAAATATTAAAATTTAAATGAATTAGGGCGCGTGCATATATATATATATATATATATCAAAGTCCGTTGGCTCTGTAGTGGAAGTTCGTTTGAAGGCTTACAATTGTAAAGTTCATTGAAGGGTTACAATAAAGTAAATTGAAGCAAGTAATAGTACAGATATCAGCAAGCCGCCATGGTAGGTGTTAGAGATTGCAGATTGCGAATGGTAATATGCGTCGTGGCCGTCATGGTAGCAGCGACAAGGGGCGTCAACAAAGCTGAAGGGCTACAAGCTTATTTCTCCCAGGAGTGCATCAATCCCATGGCTCAGCTTTCACCCTGCCTAGATTTCACCAGTGGGAAAGAACCCAGCGAAGACTGCTGTCCCTTGCTAGCAAATGTCCTGGCCAGGGAACCCGCGTGCCTATGCCCGCTGTTCGGAGACGACGATTCCATTGATTTTCCTATCAATGGAACCCTTTCTGAATTGCCCCCATCGTCTTGTTATATCACTATTTCTCAAAAATTGTGCAAAGGTATTCAGTTTTTTCGTTTTTATCTTCTATAAATCTCCGCAAGTTTTATACTGTGTTTTACTGGTTTCTTGCACTCCAGCATTTAAATTCTTTAAAATCTACCGACGTTTTGTTAAATGAAATTGTGCGGACATTTGTGTTCCATATCAGATACACAATATATTCCGCTGGTTCGGGTTCCGGCCCCGGTTTCGGTTCCGGCTAAATCCCCGGCTCAAACCCCAGACGCTTACCACAAGGAGTCTAATGGAAGTTGCACTGTGTTAGCGAATTCAATGATGTTGCAGCTTTGGGCATTCTTCTTTATCGGGATGGTGCAGTTAATTGTTTTTTTCCCATTTTAAATTTGAAGTAACGAACAAATGTGAACTTTACATCTCTGCCGGAACGAACAAATGTGAATGACATCTGCTGGAAAGATCAAAAAATTACTTGAAGTACATAACTTCTCTGAGATTTACATCTTGCCGTAACGAACAAATGTGAGCTATATCTGCCGGAAAGATCAAATGGAAGCGTTGCTGTAACTGTTTGTAAAAGTATTTTTGGTTGTTTGTAAAAGTTTTCTTCTGCTTGATATAATAAAAAGCCCTGCGAAATTATATGGGTAGGAAATACTATGGATTAAATTCTATTTCTGTTTTTTGTTTCTTTTATTTAAATTTTATTTTATAAAATATATTTTATATCATTTTTTTTAAATTTAAATATTTTTCGAAATATAATAAAATATTTAATAGACTAAAAGATTTTTACACTTGAGCAATTTGGTCGCATGGAAATCTATGTACACTTAAGATTTGACATTACATGTCATAGTTTCTACACTAATAATTTTAGTTAAATATTCGTGGTCATGGAGGTTTATGTGGTCATAGAGGTTTCTTTGTTCATCGAAATAACTGTTAATGAAGGTGCACAATCGTGTCCACTGACATTTCTCTGTTAATTAAAATAACTGTTTTGACTAAAGCGTCCATTTAAATAAATAGAAGCTGTATGGAAGCTGGGGAGCTTTGCGCATTTCTCTTTGTGTATTGAGACAATTGTTTTAGTTGAAATACATATTTAAATATATCAGAGATGCCCATAGATTTTGCATCACATGATTGTCATTTCGTTTGCTATTTCAATATTCTTAAAATATTGTAAATCTCAACTTTTAATAGTAACAAGAGTGGCTGCAGAGGCAGCAAGTCTCTGCCAACTTAATTTTGTAGGGCCTAGGCCAGTAATTCTTACAAGAGTAAAGCTCAGAGCCTAGAGTTTTATTCCTTTTGGGATTTCTCCAGTATAAGTCCCTTTTCATGCAATGTGATAGTTCCTATATCCTATAATTCCTTATCCTTTGATAAATCAAGAAAGTTTGCACACACATGACACCACCAAAATGGATATCATAGCCCACAACTCAATTTGATTCCATAAGGATCAACCCAATTTTCCCTTTAGGCCTTTTGGTAGTGCCCAGCTCACAAAGATGATGCTATTGCTACCTTAGAATTGTATGAAGAAGCACATGCTCTTGGTTGCTTCATGCTTTTCCATTGCATGTACTTATTCAAGGGCAAATTGTTATGCCAAAAAAACTATTATGCTCCTCATCGAGGTGTAAGGTAACATCACTGCTACTTGACCATGTAGATCCTTTCTAGAAAATGACAATTTTGTTTCAAGATTGCTACTCAAAAAATAAAATGAAAATTTTGTTTTCAGATTGCTACTCAAAAACTAAATATTTATAGTAGAAATGCATCAATTTTGGCATAAACGTGGACAACCCTGTGTTCTGTAGTGATAGCGCAGCACATTGGTGATACTGAAGCTATTACTAATTTTGATGTGTATGACAGTGATGTTAATAATACTTACCCAGTTGTATCATTGATAGGAGTACCACAAATCTGGAAGAAGATTTCTTTTATAGGGAAATTTTATTTGCTGCCCCTAAGGACAGTCCATACAACTTGGTGTTGGAAAGAACCTGCAACAAGCATAATAATCTGAAATGTAACTAGTAACATGACCAGTATGACAGAAAATTTTGGCCAAATTATGGTAGCCCAGATCATAATGAAGAGGTGCCCATCCTTTTCACGTGGTATCAAACAAATTGTAGGTTGTTGATTCTGCACACATTTAAAGCTTTAAAGCCGATAACTCGACGTTACAGAAAAGGTTGAGAAAAGGCAACCTATAACATGGGAAAAACATGCTAATAACAACAGTGGTGAAGTAAAAACCAGAACAGATATTTGAGGTGGAAAGGGAAAATTCCAACCATAATGGTGGGCCACAAAGTAATCAGATACCTGAAAATTGTGATGAGAACAGAACTAGGGTAAGAGATGAGCTGGAAACCACTGAGAAATATGCTAAAATTAGTACAAATCTTTGAGGTTGGAAGGGAAAATTCCAACTATAATGGTGGGCCACAATGTAAGCAAATCCCCGAAAATTGTGGTAAAGCCTCTGTTGTGGCCGACTGTGCTTCCACTACCTCAAAGGGAGCCATTACGGGTAGAGGATCAAATTAGTCCTCATTATGATGAAGTTATGAGATTTCATGAGAATTTATTCAAAACATCAGATTTGCAGCTCAATCACCAACATCGAAAGTGTGGAACCTTTATGTCAAATTTTAACACACTCCCGGCTAACGATGGTTGTGATGAAGCTCATTCACGAGGTCTGTGCCACTGCAGGAACTTTGAAAAAGAACTATGCTAATGTATTATGCCCGATCTTATGCTTTTATTAAGCATAGATGAGTGTGAATATATTATGCATGGTTTTATGTTTTTGTTAAGCATGTATTTCAACGTCTTCTTTTTTAAAAGTTGCTTATTCATTTCTACATGGAGATCTTCTGCAAAAGCAACAAGGAAACTACCAAAAAAACAACAAATGGATCTCATACATTGTTTGGAAGGTTCATTAGCTCTGTGTCATCTCTATTGACCTTCTTGAAAACAATTGAGGAAGGTTCATCAGCTCTGTGTCATCTCTAATGGCATTCTTGAAGAACTTGGTGTCACTGTTTTCAACCAAGTGTTTTGCAATCAGCACATATTAGATCATCGTAGTCAGATGATACCATTTTCCCTACTCCAGGTTGTGAAAGTCATGTGAAAAATGATTCTATGTTTCTCTAATTGCCTTTAAGCATTGCACTTCAGGTTGATCTCATCAGGTTTAGAAGGGTTCAAACTTCAATGCACTATATATTAGTATCTTGAAGGCTAAACAGTCTATTCAAACTACTCAAGGGGACTGGTCCCTATCAAAATTTTACCTTTAGCTGATTAAAGAAAGCCATTGGTACCAGCCAAACATGTCACGGAAGCAATTTGTATTCTTTGCCGATGTCATCATTCTTTTGGACAAATATTTAGCTGTCTGTGAAAAAACAAATGAAAGAAGAGATAGAGTGTTTGATACCTCTTTGAGAGAGAAGCCAACATACAAGAACTCGCATTTTGACATGGCTTTGTTTTCATTGGCAATCAAAGACGGAAAAAAAGTCATCAAACCTTGGAGATCTTGAGGTGGCTTCACTGGATTACAAAGTTCATTTCAGCAAACACATGTTGAAGCAAGAATGAGATTTTGGAATTCCCAAGTGTTCTCGATAGGACCACTAGTCCCCAAGTTGGAACCAGATGTTACGCATTATATTGTTGGGTAAGCATAAAGGGTCTTTGACCATACCCAAGAAAAATGAAACATTTATTGTGGCTATGTGTAACAGAGTTTTGGGTAGGCAATCAGAGTTGAACATATATGTTATACGTGGTCTCAAACTATAGATGCAACTATATCCAAGGATGGAAGTGCCTATATTAGATAAGGGACACATGTTCGTCCATAGGGACTATGTCAGATTTCTTGTTAATATCGCAAATGGAAAAATGGAGTCAAATAGATTCCATGGTTGATCCTTTGCATAGCTCTCATACATAAGGGTAGGACAACCTGCCATTCTATGTCAGGTTCCTTGTTAGTATCGCAAATGGAAAAATGGAGTCAAATAGATTCCATGGTTGATGCTTTGTGGCAGTTTGCACATAAGGGTAGGACAAATTGCCGCCCTATGTCAGATTCTCGTTAATATCGCACCGAAAAATGGAGTCAAATAGATTCCATGGTTGATCCTTTGCATAGCTCTCATACATAAGGGTAGGACAACCTGCCATTCTATGTCAGGTTCCTTGTTAGTATCGCAAATGGAAAAATGGAGTCAAATAGATTCCATGGTTGATGCTTTGCATAGCTCATACAGAAGGATAGGACAACCTGTCATTCTTTGATAATTTATTCCGACTGCTGATTAAAATTACTGATGCAAAGTGCTTTATTGAAGGCAGCGAAAAAAATTAAATACAACGAGATAGGTGAATCCACGACTAAAAACAAATAGAAGTATAAAGATCCACACGAGGATGACAAAAAAAAATTGGGCAGAGGATGACCCAAAGAATTGGCCAGCAACACAGAGAGGGAGAACCACTTTTTTATCACTTGATTTCACCGTACTCGTGAGAAATACATTATTCTTTGATTGACCTTTTCTGAAGATAGTCTCATCATTTAAGGACTGAGAAGTGTGAAATTTATTGGGGTTGCTGAGGCTGGAGGAACATTGACTGGTAGGAATTAATACTCACCCACGCACACTGATTACCGTGAAGGTTAGGCAGGTCCTCCAGCTTGTTCACACTAGAGTTTGATCTGTGTTAAAATTCAAGTACTGAAGTAGAGGACTCAAGTAGAGGAGGAGAAGCCAGGACTTGTTGCTCAATGTGGAGTCATCATGGCAGGAGGTGGGTTTGTGGCCACTGGCCACTGGCCCTGTTGTGAAGAACTATGCCGGTGGAATGACTGTATGTGCTGGTCACTTGCTTTATTGCAGGCACAGGAGGACTCCTCTTTGGCTGTGACATTGGAACCAGCCATAGGAGGGCTCCTCTTTGGCTGTGACATTGGAATCTCAGGTAACAACAGAGAACTCTCAATCTTCACTATCCCTGTTGCTTGCAGAAGCGCCCTATTGGAATGATGATTAAACTCAACACTATGCTGACAATCAAAGATTGACACAACTATATAAATCATCTAGTAGGACTATCAGCCAATAGATCCAAATTCCTAGTAGGAACCTTTATGGAGCATGCCAAGAAGGACAATTCGACATTTCATGGCTAATTTCTTAACGACCAGAGCAGAGGGATTCACCTTCGGTGGTAGTAAAAACATTCCATCTACCAACCTCTTTTATGAGATTTTTCTAGTCTGCTGCCTGAATTAAAGCAATAGATCCTTGTGATCTCAGAGTCAATGTTGCAAAATGTAATAAAACATTGCACCTGCAACAAAATATAATAAAACAAAGGATGGTAACAACAAAATATAATAAAACATTGCAAAGTTCGGAAAACTCAGAAGTTGGTCCATGAACGGCTTTTACAATAAAAGAGCATCCTGAGAAAGGATGCATACCAGTAAAATGAGCGTTCGAACAGAGGACCGAGGGCAGCACATCAACAAATTACAACATGTTTAACAACTATGCTATATAGTGCCACGAATTTAATTTATTTATATTATTAAATATTTATGTAATGTCATATACATGTGTGCACTACGCATGGTCAACATGCATTCAAATGCCCACGCAGGAGGGCAGTGATGGACTGGCACTTGCAATTACATTTGACCATCACCCAACATTGAGGTGAGTGCCCAATTGAATCGACGAGGCCTTGTCTATCCCCAAAAATGCTTTGCCTTCTAGTCCACACTTGGCTTTGGCACTGTTCGCTCTGAATTTTTATATGCATCCACACCTGCGTCCACGTCTGGGGATCTCACTGCTGCTTTCCCTAGGCATTGGGGATATTAGAAGTGTTACTAGCTCTGCTATCTCTGTTGTTGTTTATGCCTCTCCCGTTGTTGTTGGTGCTGTTACATCTAGCGAAACAAACACCAGATCCACCTGCATACGCGCTAGTTTTAGTTTACCCAATACCTGTTAAATCACCTTGCAAAGCTAATTCCAGTTTGAGTGCCAGAACCAATTCTATATAAGATGCGGATCACACAATCAACCTCATTTATTCATAACTACCAAGAGCAGAGGCATTACCTGGTTAAATTATTTTGTGCATTCATTAGGACCAATTGCAGACGAAGTACTAGAAAGTGCTACAGAGCTAGTTCTGTGAAGACTTCTCTTTTGTGTTAAGCCTCCTGCTGTCACTGATGCCTTAAAGGTTCTTAAGTAAATTCTATTTACTGATAAGAAGCAACCTAGAGATTCCCTTCCTATATGCCCTTATCATAAGGAGATGTACATTGTACAACACAAGGATCTCTCGGGTGCCAGTCGACCTCTCTGTTTGTTGTGGAAAAATAGAGAAAGGTCCAGAAAATCCAAACAGAGTAGGCAGAGCTCTTACCTGAGCAAGCAGGGCCTGGGCTATTGACAATAATCGGAGCTTATCTAAAGGGCTTACGGCCAAGGTGACTTTCCGGTCTTTCTATTAATGAGCTTCAATGAGCTTAGGGCATGATGATATATTTCTGCACAATCTGTAGAGTAAGGGCGTGCTTGGTGTTACCGCTATGGCGCAGAGATGGATTATTGAATACCCATTGGGGGCTCCCCGTCCCATTTATTTACCAGGAATAGGGATATTATGGCATTTGTTCTTTGCTTCCCGTTCCCATTCCGTATTTTGGGGCATACACTAAGTAGGGATACCTGTAGTTCAAGGTCTCTAAAGAATGGGCCAACTAATTATTCCTCCGTATTAACCCAAGCACTGCTTTAAGGTATTTCTTGACTCTCAAACAAATTGTATTTTCTTGATTCCACGGCTCAATGCCTTCCTCCATATCTCTCAGAAGTCCTAAATCACTACGCGCAAAGACTATAGCAATGAGAAGAATCGAGTAATTCGCAGTGGGGTCAAAGAAGGAATGATGGACAACAGAAAAAATCAAATGAACCTAGGCTTCTGGTTAGAACAGAAAGAAGCGACCATTCGCAGGGGAGTGCACCTCGCAAAGCTGGGCACCTCAGGAAACCAACCGAGCTATATTCATAAAAACAGCTAGCGGTTTGGAACTCCTGACAAAGGCTTACTCAGCTATTAACTTCGATGGTTGACAAAGGCCTACTCAGCTATTATCTCTGATGGTTTCTCTAACACTCAGGGAAACCTTAATCACACAGGTTTAAGTAGTAGAAGCTTAGAATTACAGGTATTGTAATTAACATGGTATTCATAAGAATAATGAATGGTAAATCAGATTTCTTCAGAGAAACACTAGGATTTCACCACTTATGCTTTGAGGTAGCTACATGGTAATATGTTCAATAAACCATGGTTAAGCTAATATAGGATTTCACCACTTATGCTTTGAGGTAGCTACATGGTAATATGTTCAATAAACCATGGTTAAGCTAATATGATTAACATGGTATTCATAGGTAGAATAATGAATGGTAAATCAGATTTCTTCGTAGAAACACTAGGATTTTATCACTTATGCTTTGAGTTAATTACATGGTAATATGCTTAATAAGCCATGGTTAGGCTAACATGTTCAAGCAGTCTGAACACACTAACTCGTAATCCTGGATGAGTCAATGAAATTCACAGGTTTGTAATTTTGACTAGTAATTAATGACTAGAACATGGGTTAAGCTGTGTTTACTGGTTGTATATGAAAAAAGAGGGAGTAATAAATAGAACATGGCTTAAGCTGTGTTTACTGGTTGTATATGAAAAAAAAGGGAGATCAGAAATAAAGGACTAACTAGCATACCATACCTGGTAGCCCTCCAGCTAAGAGTGAAAGTCATAAGGACTAACTAGCATACTTGGTAGGCCTGCAGCTAAGAGCGAAAGTCATAGGGAGAAGAACAATTCATTGGATTGACATCAACAACAGGCAAGAAGCCAGAAGCTTGCTTGTTCTCCAAGAATTGCTTGCATAATGCAGATGAATTTTGTCGTTGCAAAGCGCAGGAGCTCAGGATATCCTGGCGACACTCGTTATTAGTACTAAGTTTTTTTTTGCTTTTTTTTTCAATTTTCAAGTATGTGTCTTGAGAAGTTTTTTTAGTATGTGTTTTTTGCTTGTGTAAATTCTTCTTTTTTTTTGAGTGAAGGAGAATCATTTTTTTGAACTGCAATTTTTTTTTAAAGTGAAAAAATAGATTTGATCTTTTTTGGAATTTGCTAGATTGAGATTTAACATGGATCTTATAATATAAGATAATATTATTTTAGAATATAATTTTTAAGCAAATCAAAATTAAAATTAAATCACATTTTTTATATTATTTTGATTAAGGCTCAAGATAATTATTTAAATTTTTGTCCAGATTCTTAATAAATATGAAACTATACTTTTTTTTAAAGTTAAATATTCAAGTTCTAATCAATAGGAAGGGTTTGTTCAAGAGGGGGCAATTTCCCTGAGACAATGATTTCACTATTTTTCTCAAAAACTCTAAAACTAGAATTGTTTGAATCATTTTTTTTTAATGGTGAAAATCGATTTAACACTCTCACGAACTCCTAAAACACCCAAAACGTGGATTAAAAATCCACAGATTTCACCAAAATTGTGCTATGAAAAAAGACGTTCTTTTCTATATGATTTTAGACTACGTCAAAACAAAATATGAATCTAAGCATATTATATATTTAAACAATTAAATTGTGCCATAAATTATGCATTAAAAGAATTAGAATTAAACGAAATATGTATACAATTATGTAAATGTAATGTGATTAAACACAAAGTTGAAACTCTCACATATGTTATCAAAGGAAATTTTTGTTGCAAGCATGTTTTACTAATAATTGCTCTTAAAATTTTCAAGTTAAATGTGTGAGTATTTTGTAAAATTCAAAACAATTTTTTATCACATTCATGATATAATATTTTTGTAAGAGTTTTTGTTTTTTTTTTTTTTTTTAAATATTATTCATGATTAGCTCAATTTGGTGAAGTTCAAATTCTTTAGACATTTTCAGGATCATGTTATGTGCTTAAGCCACTGGAAAGTGATTCTTTGAAATAAATTTTTCTAAAACAATATTTTGTATATGTAACAAGTCACCAAGAAGCGTGAACCACATTAAAAAATTAATTTTCTTTTCATATGGAACAAATGTATACCAAACAATTCTTTATATATTTAACTAATCACTCTTTATATATTTAACTATTAACATTGTGTAAATAATTATATTAATTAAAATAAATCAAAATAGACATAATATTAAATTCAAGAGATTAATTTATTAAAAAATTCGAGCTATGTACCTTATAAAAAATTTGCAAGAATATAGTCAATGAAAAGTCTAAAACACTCACACATCTTTTCAATGAAACGACTAGTTGCCAATGTATGCCAAATAAACATATTTGTGCGTCATTTACTTTCGCTCTTTTGCTAGTCATGGTGAAGCTATGGTTGATATCATGATATGACATAGAGGAAATGTAAATTGTTGAATTAGTTTTAGAAATCTCAAAGAAAAACTCTAAACAATGTTTGTGAATATATGAATTGTGAGTAGAAGAATATTTAAAGCTAAACGAACAAGCTATATATGATATTGTTCCATGATTAAAAAAAGGCTTTGAAATAATTTCTTTAGGATTTAAGAATATAGATATATAAATGTTGGATAAAACCATTCAAATATATGTTGACAAAGAAGCATTTTTGTGTTGCAAATAGGATTATATTCTTAAATTTGCACCATTGGTATCATGAGTACATAGAAATATAGGAAATTGAAACAAAGTTAAATGTATTTTTTCTTAACTTATAGATATTTGCTAAGTTGTTAAATATTATTTGATATATTGAAAAGTAAAATGAATCTTTGTACTTGAATGCAATATGGTAATGCAATCTTTTTTATTGATGGGTTAGGAAAATAGAAGAAACTATTAAAGATTGTTTTTCGTAGTTGTTTATTTTTTTAAAAGATAGAACATAAATAAGAATGAGGCACAATAAATTGTTGGTTAGGAAAAACATTTACAAATGAACAATGCATGAGTATTTTATAATTTATGAGTGTTGTGAATGATTATATATTTGTACACTTACATACATTTTAGAATAACCATGTAAACTATTTTCACATGGATGACGATGTTGTCCATTGTAATTTTACAAGTGTCATTAAAAATTTCCATTTATGATGAATGTTTATAGCACAAAAGTAGGGTTTTTGAAATGTCTCTCTTTCATTACAATTAATATTTGTATAAGTCGATGACAGTATCATCGACAATTTCCTTGGCATATTGGATTCAATAACCATATTTTCTTTGTGGATTATAAGCTACAATGTGGCCTAGTTTTAGTTTATTATTTTGCATGTATATTTTTCACAATGGAGGAATTCATTTAATGTAGGCTTCAAAATATCAATCACCATGTGCAAAATGGATTAAAGGTGGATATGAATACACCTCTAGATTATAGTAAACCAATAACTTAGAATTTTCTTTCAAACATTGGTGATTCAATTGATTCATGTCAATGTGTGTATTAAAAAAACAAAGGACAACAAGAGAATTGCAAAACTTAAATTCCAACATTTCTGGGCATGAACGTGGGTGTGACCCATGTTTCCATAAACTATTATATCTTAAAATCTATTATATATAGTTATCATTCAATTACATTTTCAATGTAGTTAGACACAAATTCTCGAGTTATGGGGAGTTGAACATGTAATGATGAAATGCTTTTGTAGTATGGTGGATGTAACATGATGATTGCAATTGAAACAGACATAACAAAACAATTGGTGGATATGAAGGGACATAATTTTTTGGTTTGCAACCTACCAATGTAATGTGATGAATTGTCTCTCCATTTTTTATGTACAATTCAAATTGATGATTGATTTGATAGTAACAATGAATAATCCCTCTAGATGAGGCAATTGAGTGCTCATTTTTTTGCTTTCAAGAGTGAAATCATAAGAATATCTCAAGTGATCCATTTCTTAATACAAACCAATGGTATCTCCTCAATAACACTTCTTGGATTCAATGTAATATAACATTTTTTATTGCCTCTTTCATATTTTTTCCATTGTATCAATGGAAAATAGTTTTATGCAAACAATCATGCTAGTTGGAAAACATAGCATAAATTGTTAGATGATATTTGTTGATGTTCATGATTATTATTCTTTGGTCATGTGCATGAATAAGATTAGCATGGAAAACCTATATTTGTAAGGGAGGAATTCCCATACAAGTAAAATATTTATCCTTTAAAGAAATGAGCCAAGTGATTCCCCCCTCCCTCTAGATTGAGAATAAGAACATAAATGAAAGGGAGCAATTCTTATGGAAAAAGAGAAGCGATTTCGCTATTTCTAGATTCTTTGTATCGCCTTCTAATATTTTTTAATCTATTTTGTATGATAGCATATCTTTAGGAAAGATTGGTTCACTCAATATGTATCTAGCATTTGATTTTGTAATTTATGTTTTTTAGATAGTTTTGTTGCAACAAATTGAGTGAAGTAAGAAATATTATAAAGAGCACTAATGAATAATTTATATTACACAAGGTTGCAAAAGTTGTAAGAAACAAATTTTAATTGTAGAAAGTTTTTGGATAACATTGTGTAGAGGATTTTTAATTCATTCAATGTGGACTCCACCCATCATTAGGGACCAGAAGGCAGAATGATAACAACCGAGCATTGAGGAGCCTTTAATAAAAAATAATGCTAAGTAATTGTTAGGATTTAATAAATTAATCAAGGTAGTTTTTAAACGAGATGGTAAAGGATATGGGACTAAGTCAAAAAAATTAAATTGGGAAAAAATAATTAAAATAATAAATTGAGCCCAAAGTTTAAATAAATAAATAAAATAAAAATAGGATAAATTATGGCTAAGATGATAAAAATAAATAAAGGGCTCAATGTTAAAGAGATTTGAATTAGATATTGGACCAATAACAATACGTAAAGAAGAGTTGCTGGGGGGAGAGGAAAAAATTAATAAGTGAGTTGATGGATATTGGGTTCCATGATTGGATTAGCTTATAGCCGTCTTCCGTATTGAATAAGTTGGGGTGCTTCTCGATCTCAAGAGCTTCCCTAATTTGAAAGTTGTAAAAAGGGACATAGTCTAGGAGTTTGGACTCATCAAAGCTAAAGAAATATAAGAAAACAAATTAATAATATCAGAGACAATGAAACTTGGTGGTAAAATCTTAAGAAATAATGTGTATTTACAATTTTTTAGCGATACATATATATAATACAATGATGAAACCACCTCATATGCTATCACCTTGACACCTCACAAAAGAGATAAATAAGGATGAGAGAAAATACGATCTAGAAACTCTAAAAACATACCTAGGATAAAAACTGTCCTAAGATGTGAAATAACTAAAGGTGATGCATTAAGACTTAATAATTGTTTATGTGAGTAAGAGGCTAACATATGCTTTTGGTTGAAATACACCCCTTTTTCTATCCTATTTAAGACTATAATGCACCCTTTATACTCAATAAATATTTTATAACACAAGTTATGTACTATGAGGACAACTTTATCCTAGTCTATAACACTTTATCTCTTCATCTAACGTGCATTACCAAATTCTCACTCAGTCACAAGGAAAAAACTAGAGTTCACTCACTTTGACACTCTTGTTCACTTAAGGAAACTCTTAAAAGCTGGAATTTGATCACCTTTTCCTCATCTATAGCTTTTTCCCAAACAAATAAAGCACTTAAAACTGAGAGAAAATGATAGTTTTCATAGCCTCCATTTTTTCTATAAATTGACGGCTTGGTAATTGAGAAAGTGATTCCAATTCATTACATTGTTATGTTTTCGAGATCCTACTTGAGAGATAGAGAGTTTTTGGAGCTAGGAGTTGGAGGAGGTGCTACTGCAACTTTATCTGTTGGTTGTGATCTTCCTCTTATTGAATAATAATATAGATTGATTATTCTTTACTCCAAATCACATTCAATTGGTTATTTATTGTGTTTAATTAATGATTTCTTGGAATTTTAGCTTACATTGATTCAATCGGTCATATATTCTTGTTTGGTTACTATGGATTTCGATTGACAAGAGTATTAGGCTATAAAGGTTTTTTTTCTTTCCTTTGAGTGCATGATTATCCTTTGGATTTAGCTAGGAGGGATTCTCAACTATACTAACCACTCCAAGTTATCTACATAGGGAAACAAATAAATGTTTCTCTATAATTTCTCTGTCAATATTTTCTTTGCTTCTTGCATTGCTGAAAGCATCAAGCCTTAGAATAATCCATCCCTTACCATGTTTGTCTCAAGTTTCCAGGAAAACTTGAGAGGGTTGTTGTTTGTCTAACTTAGCATAATTTCCTATAACAACTAATTTTTTTTGTTTGATCCCACTAATCTAAATGAAGATAGCGTGAAATAAATTCATCTTGAAAACAAGGGAAGCATGGAAAATAATTTCACACAAAGAATCCTCCATCTAAGTCTAAAAAAAATGAGTTCAAAGGAAAAGGAAAGAACACAAAGAGAATGAAAACAAAGAAAGAGGAAGGAAATCCCTCTTGCACTCATTGCAAGAAACATGGGAAAGACGAGGAGCATTGTTGGAAACTACATCTCGAGTTAAAATCTAAGAATATTGGTGGAAAAGGGAAGAAAAAAAAAGTTTCTATAATGCAACAAGACCTAGGTTTCGATTATGGAGATGAGATGAAAATCACAATTATTGAGTACAAGGTAAAAGTTCCTTTCATGCTAGTTCATTTTTTAAAAATAAATATCATGATGATGAAATAAAAATAAGTGAATTGTTTCAAATAAGAGTTGTATCTAAGAACACAAAAATAGATACATTGTTTGATCTGGGTTCTTAAGTTAATTTTATTGATTCAGAATCAATTGTTAATAAATTGGGTTTGGAAATGGGTCCTCATTTGAAACCCTATCCTCTTGGTTGGGTGTGCTACAATGCAAAGCTTAATGCCACCAAGCATTGTAGGGTCAAATTTGGTATTGCTTCAAAGATGAGGGATGAGGCCGATTTAGATATTGTCCCACTTGGAATTTGTGGCATAGACTTGGGAAGCCCATACTTATATGATAGGAAGACAATATTTTCCAGGAATGTGAACAAGTACCATCTCACCAAATATGGGGTGGAATATATTGTCAAAGCTCATTCAACTCTAGTTAATGTAGGAAAAATGAAATATTGTTGGGACAAATATTCGAGAGGGGGGTGGTGGTGAATCAAT